>WBNM01034738.1:1465-15231 GCA_013399055.1 Ramphastos sulfuratus | reverse complement strand
AACCCATTCTGTGATTCTAACTGCAAATTGGCAAGGAACTCCAGACTAAGGAGTCAGAGGTGCAATCAGCACAGGAAAGGAGGGAATCTGTGTCAGCACAGTTGCTGGTCAGGGCTATCTGCATTTTGGGTGGGAAAGGCACAGCAGGAAAAAAGGGAGATGCTGGGAGAGAACTTGCAGAATGTTCCCAGAAAGGTGGAGAGTTGCTGAGGAAATACAAACTTCCCTCTTTTTTTTTTTCTTTGGTGCTAAGAATGGCTTCATTTCAGCACAGCAAATGACTTTATCTGGTAATGTCACATTTAGATGAGAGCATGGGGAGGGAGAGGAGCCCCAATTCCTGCAATAAATGTGAAATTTACTCTGGGAGTTTTTCCTCCAGGTATGCATTACAAAATACCAGAGACAGGTTACATGATGTAAGAGTCAGCAGGGGAAACTACTCATTGTCTCTCCTGGGGCTCACAGGATAATTCCTTAGCTACTGCCTCCAA
The DNA here is from genome assembly GCA_013399055.1 of Ramphastos sulfuratus. Lineage (NCBI taxonomy): Eukaryota > Metazoa > Chordata > Aves > Piciformes > Ramphastidae > Ramphastos > Ramphastos sulfuratus. The sequence goes on along the minus strand of WBNM01034738.1, from coordinate 14,737 downwards.
AAGAGCAGGACCACAAAATGCAGAAGTCACCAAATGACCTCGGTTCACACCCAGCCCAGTGCACGTTTGCATTCCACAGACACCTCACAACACAGATGCTAGTCTGACCTCTTCATACTTCACAGCCCCAGCCCAGAAGGGAACAACAGGAGGCCAGCAGCAGCTTCTGCCAGGTAAATGACACCACAGAGGACCTGACTTCAGACCTGACGTGCTTCGCCTTTAGGAAACACACAGACACCTCCAGCCTTGTGTAAGTGCTGTTTGCATCGCAGCAGCTCAGCCCAGAGGAGAGGCTACCTCACAGCTCAGGAGGAGAACCTGTCTGGGCAGTGTGAGTCTGAAGGTGTGTGCTGGAGATGGACACCAGGCTGCAGGAAGAGACCAACACTGAGCTTGTCACTGAGGCTTACCTCTGCTGACTGTTACACAGACTCCCACTGTGGTGGGGGTTGGAAGAGACCTCTGAAGATCATCCGGTGTGAGGTGTCCCTGCCCATGGCAAGGGGGATTGGAACTGGATGATCCTTGTGGTCCCTTCCAATCCTGACTGATTCTATGATTTTATCTAGTCTAAGCCCTGTGCTAGAGCACCTAGAGTAAATCACACAGGAACACAGCCAGGCAGGTTTCAGAATGCCTCCAGAGATGCACTTCAAACAGTCAGGGAAAGAAAGTGAAGATCTTGCCTTTGAGGAATGCTCACACCTAACAGGTTGCTGAGTGAGCATCTGAGGCCACTTGTAATGACTGAGCAGCTCTTGGTCAGTTTGTTATGTGGGAAATGTGTAAAATGTACTTTAAAAATTGTTGGAAGGGAACCCAAAGCTCATCCAGTTCCAACCCTCTGCCATAGGCAGGGACACCTTCCACCAGCCCAGGCTGCTCAAGGCCTCACGCACCTGGCCTTGAACATCTCCAGAGAGAAGGCATTCACAGACTCCCTGGGCAACTTGTTCCCGTGTCTCATCACCCTTATTGTAAAGGATTTCCTCTAATCTCCAGTCTCATATGTTCCTTCTTCCAGCTCAAAGCCACTGCCCCTTGTCCTGTGTACTCCCAGCCCTTGTCAAAAGTCCCTCCCCAGCTCTCCTGCAGCCCCCTTCAGGTACTGGAAAGCTGCTCTAAGGTCTCCCTGGAGCCTTCTGCAGGCTGAACAGCTGCAACTCTGAACCTGTCCCCACAGAGGAGGTGCTCCTTCCCTTGGATCATCTCTGTGGCCTCCTCCAGACATGCTCCAGCAGCTGCAGATCCTTCTTGTGCCGGGGGCACCAGAATTGGAGGCACAGCTCCAGGCAGAATCTGAGCAGAGCAGAGGGGCAGAATCCCCTCCCTGTGCTGCTGCTTTCACTGCTTTGGATTTGCTCTGTCTGCTTTTCTCTGACATCAGTGATGCACCACCTGGAGCATTTCTGCCTTTTTCTAGGCTTCTTGTTGAGGGGATGAAAGCAAACACTAGAACATGCATNGCTCCAACAGTTCCATGTCCTTCCTGTGCTGGGGGCTCCAGAACCAGCCTAGGTTGCTCAAGGCCTTATCCAACACAGCCTTGAACATCACCAGGGAGGGGACATCCACAACCTCCCTGGGCAACATGTTCCAGTGTCTCACCGCCCTCACTGGAAAGATTTTCTCCCTAATCATCCTGCATCCTGAGCTACTTCAGCACTTGGAAGGGTCAGCAAGCAAACATTCTCCAACCTCCAGTAGATGAACCTTTCTCTTTTGACACTGTGCACTAAAAATGATTTGAAAGTAGGGAAAATACATTGTGTTCCACTCCACAAATAGAGCAACTTGCTCTGTGTAATTATAGTGTGTTTGGCTGAGAACTGCATCATGACTAGGACACGACCAAGAGGACAAACATTTAACCACTGTTCTTAGTTGGGTAGATTTTTTCCCACCTTACATCAACACCCACACATGGGCTGCACCATCACACCCCTCCATGGTTTGGGCTTAGGAGAGGAACAGTTATTCCTCATTTGGAGGAACTTTTCTTTTGGTTAGGGTTATGAAATGGGTATTGGCTTTCCCCTCACTATTATTCTTCTCTTGTCTTTCAGCGGCCAAGAAGGCCAATGGGATCCTGGAGTGCATTAAGGAGAGTGTGACCAGCAGATCAAGGGAGGTTTTCCCCTGGTGAGGCCCCTTCTTGAATATTGCATCCAGTTCTGGGCTCCCCAGTTCAAGAAGGACAGGTATCTATGAGAAAGAGTCCAAGGGAGGGATAGAAGGATGCTGAAGGGACCGCAGCACTGCCGGAGGAGGAGAGGCTGAGAGCCCTGGGGCTGAGAGTCTGGAGAGGAGAAGGCTGAGAGGGGATCTGAGCAATGTCTATAAATATCTGAGGGCTGGGGGTCAGGAAGGAATGGACAGGGACAGCCTCTGCTCACTTGTGCCCTGGCATAGGACAAGAGGCAACGGATGGAAACTGCAGCACAGGAAGTTGCACCTCAACATGAGGAAGGACTTCTTGACTGTAAGGATCACAGAGCACTGGAAAAGGCTGCCCAGAGAGGTTGTGGAGTCTCCTTCTCTGGAGACTTTCAAGACCCATCTTGAGACTTTCAAGACCCATCTGAATGCATTCCTGTGTGACCTGTGCTAGATCCTATGATCCTGCTCTGGCAGGGGGGTTGGACTCAATGATCTCCACAGGTCTCTTCCATCCTCTAACACTCTGTGATGCTGTGAAGATAAGACTAAACCCAGGCATCTTCAAGCTTCAGTAAATTAATTTCTGAATCTGTATTCAACAGCAAAGGGGTTTCTCTTGGTGCTTGGATAAAATGTATAGATGCACATCTCACCAAAGAAGAAACAAGATGTATTTCTAATTCACAGACCTTAACCAGAAACACCAGGAACATATCATAGAATGTTGGGGGTTAGGAGGGATCTCCAGGGATTGAGTTCAACCTGTCAAAGCAGGATCACCTAGGGCAGGCCACACAAGAACACATACAGGTAGGCTTTGGAAGTCTCCAGCGAAGGAGACTCTTCACCACCTCTCTGGGCAGCCTGCTCCAGGGCTCCACCATACTCACAGCAAAGAAGTTTTTCCTCGTGTTCAGGTGGAACCTCCTGGGTGCTACTGTGGGCCCATTGCCCCTTGTCCTGTCACTGTCAACCACTGAAAGAGAGCTGTCCCCATCCTCTTGCCTCCCACCCTTAGCTATTGATGGGATCCCCAAATCAATATGATGCAGCTTCCTCAGAGGGGCAGGAAGAAGAGGAGGTGAAGGCATGGCACTTCAGCTCTACAGGGCAGAAGCAAAACCTTAATTTTGTCCCCAGTTCAAGCTCTACATTTATGCAACTAACCCATGGCCAACTGAATGCAGGCTTTGCAAAGAGTCCTGTTAGCAGAAGGCAGTGCAGTTGTTGCTGTGGGTGATACAACATCCCAAACACAGTGCTATAGCTGCTTCTGAAAGCAATCAGATCAGTTCTTCCACAGCTTGGGCTGTGCTTTGTTTGCTTCTCCAAGTGCTGATGCACATCTAGAGCCTGACCACAGTGACCCTGCCAGCACTGCTGCTCGTAGCCCTGTTGACTTGCAACTCTGCTACAAAGGATCCTCCTCTTTGCCTTTCCCCAGGACTCAAATTTATAAAGCAGCTGGTAAACATCCACCTAAAGTCAGTATCCATTTCCACCACAATTTGGGTGCATGCCACAACACAGAACAGGCACAGAAATAACATTGCTGAGAAGTGAAGCCCTGCTGTCCATCAGCTGAGAAGTGACAGACACCCACTGCCCTCCAGTGCTTAGGTGGAACTTTTTGTGTTCCACTTTGTGCCCATTGCTCCTTGTCCTGTCTCTGGGCACCACTGAAAGTCTGGCCCCATCCTCTTGCCTTCAACCCTTTAGCTCTGACTGAGCATTCCTCAGATGCCCTCTGGGGCTGCTCTTGTCCAGGCTCTCAGCCCCAGGGCTCTCAGCCTTTGTTCCTCACAGAGCTGCTCCAGGTCCCTCAGTATCTGTGTAGCCTCTGTTGAACGCTCCCCAGTAGTTCCCTGTCTCTCCCAAACTGGGGCTTGCCCCAGCACTCCAAATGAGGCCTCCCTAGGGCAGAGTAAAGGGAGAGGAGAACCTCCCTTGAACTGCTGGTCACACAGGATCACAGGAGACCATTGACCTTCTTGGCCATGAGTGCACCATGGTGGCTTGTAGTGCACTTGTTGCCTACCAGCATAGCGAGGTCCTCCTCCACAGAGCTGCTTTCCAGCAGGTCACCCTTCAGCTGTACTGGTGCAGGAGGTTGTTCCTCCCCAGGGGCAGGACCCTAAACTTGCTGGTTTTGAACTTTGTTGGGTTCCCCTTTGCCCAGCTCTGCAGCCTGTCCAGTAATGAAAGCTAAGAGGAGCTCTGCATACTACACAGCTTTGTCTTCAGCAATAGCTTGCTGGGGGGCAGTAGCTTTAAACATAAGACCAAATATGCAACACTTATCACAGCTCAACACTTAACAGAGCCAAGACCTGCCAGGTAGATAACAGAATCATCACAGAATGCTAAGGTTGGAAGGGACCTCAAGGATTATCTAATTCCATAGAATTAGATAATCCTTGCCATAGGCAGGGACACCTCCCACTAGCACAGGTCACTCAAGGCCTCCTCCAGCCTGGCCTTGAACCCTTCCAGGAAGGGAGCAGCCACAACCTCCCTGGGCCACCTGTGCCAGTATCTCACCACCCTCAACACTCCACACCCTTCTTTGGAGTTAAGTTCATCTCTTCTAACCTCCTAGGTAAAATTGCTGTGTCCCCACTCTGGTTTTCACAGCTCACTCGCTCTAATGGTTTCACACTGAAAATGGGCACTTGTTTTGATCCTAGAAGGTATTTTGCCTACACAAATACAGCACACACAGCTGTAGACACAGCACTTGCTAGGAGACCTGTGCTTTGCACACACATTTTGGGGCTGTTCAGCCTGGGCAAGAGAAGGCTCCAGGGAGAACTTAGAAGAGCAGTTCTGGAGCCCGCAGCACAGGAAGGACATGGAAGTGTTGGAGCCAGTCCAGAGGAGCCAAGAAGATGCTGAGAGGGCTGCAGCAGCTCTGCTATGAGGACAGGCTGAGAGAGCTGGGGCTCTGCAGCCTGGAGAAGAGAAGGCTTCCAGGAGACCTTAGAGTAGCCTTGCAGGATCTGAAGGGGGCTACAGGAAGGCTGAGGAGGGGCTATTTAGAAGGGCCAGTGGGGATAGGATGAGGAGCAATGGTTTGAAACTGAAGAAAGGTAGACTAAAGGTGGAAATCAGGAGGAAATTCTGCACAATGAGAGTGGGAGGACACTGGAACAGGCTGCCCACAGATGTGGTTGAGGCTCTATCCCTGGAGACATTCAAAATCAGCCTTGCTGTAGTTGGAGGGGTCCCTGCTGAGTGCAGGGGGGTTGAACATGACGACCTTTGAGGGTCCCTTCCAAGCCAACCTATGACTGTGAATCTGTTTCCAAAGCCACCTCTCCCCCACACCTCTGAGCTGTCCAATACAAGCTGCACTAGTGAAAAAAACCAAAACCCATCAGATTTTGCCTAGCCACACTTGACTTTCTACTAGCACAGGTGTACTCTCAAAACTCTTCATAGCCCAAGCAGCAAGGCCAGAAGCCACTGGGAGCAGAGACAAGAGGCAGAGGGAAAGGTGCAGGTTGTCCTGCAGTGATTCAGCCTGCCCTGCGCAGCCTGAGCTGCTGGCACTGCACAAGGCCAGGGTGCTGCAGCTGCTCCTGCTCAGCAGCACACTCCAGGCAGCAGCCATGCTCACCTGCCTGCTCCATCCACAGCTCCTGGCCCTCAGGGATCCAGACACAACTAGGTGCAGGGCACAGGAGGAGCCAGCAGCAGAGCTGGATGCTGGGGTACACCATATGGCAGCAGTCTGCAGCAGGAGGATCCAGGGTCAGGGCCAGCCCTCAGCTCTTGTCTGCCTTCCATCTCCTGACTCCTGTAGTGATCCCAAAGCACCAACAGCCTCACAGCAGCCTGGGCACCAGGCTCTGGGGTCAGGGCCAGCCCTCAGCTCTTGCCTGCCTTCCATCTCCTGACTCCTGTAGTGATCCCAAAGCACCAACAGCCTCACAGCAGCCTGGGCAGCAGGCTCTGGGGTCAGGGCCAGCCCTCAGCTCTTGCCTGCCTTCCATCTCCTGACCCCTGTAGTGATCCCAAAGCATCAGCAGCCTAGAGCACACCTTCCAGAATGGCAGCTGCCTTTAACTGGGTTATCCAACAAGAAGGATCACTTATTTTGCTCAGCAGTTTGTTTCCCCATTGCTAAAATGCACATCCTTAGAATGTTGGAACAGGCTGCCTGGGGAGATGATGGAGTCACCATCCCTGGAGGTGTTCAAGAAATGTGGACATGGCACTTTGGGACATGGTTTAGTGACTATGGTGGTGTTGGGTTGATGGTTGGACTCAATGATCCTAGAGGTCTTTTTCAACCAAAACAATTCTATGATTCTGTTTGAAGCCTCCCAGCTTTACCTCCCATTTAAGGTTCCAACTATGATTGTTGTTCTTTATTTCTTCATCCTTCTTTTTAACTTCACTAACTAGATGCTCAATTCACCTCCTGACCTCCTGAGAAACTCAAAATCTCCTTAAGCCTCATTATTAGAGCTTTTTCTTTAAACAGTCCTTATGCCCTGCAGGTATTTTCTGCTTTTCTAATTCAGAAGGGATCCAAGTGCCTGCTGAAGACAATGCCAGCACAACTGATCAAAAAGATCTGGAGCTGGTTTTGAGACCTTAAAGAGAGATCACAGAATTAACTAGGTTGAAAAAGACATCTAGGATCATTGAGTCCAACCCATCACCTAACCCTTCTAATTAACTAACCCATGGCACTAAGTGCCTCAACCAGCCTCCTCTTAAACACCTCCAGGGATGAGGACTCCACAGACAAGCCCAGAGAACTGTATCTGCATCTTCATCCTCTAACAAATCAAGGGACCATTTTTCATTTACTAATGTTGCAAGGTTATAGAATAGGATCATAGAATTGTTTTGGTTGGAAAAGACCTCCAAGATCATGGCCTGTGGCAGGGGTTTGGAACTAGATGATCTTTGAAGTCACTTCCAACCTTACCATTCTATGATCATCGAGTCCAACCATCAACCCAGTGGTTGGTGTATTGATAGGTATTAAACCTAGTGGTTTAACACCACTATAGCCATTAAACCATGTCCCAGAGTGCCACAGCCACAGGTTTCTTGAACACCTCCAGCACAGTGACTCCACCACCTCCCTGGGCAGCCTGTTCCAGTGCCTGACCACTTTCAGGATAGAAATTATTCCTAATCTCCAACCTAAACCTCCCCTGGCACAATTTCAGGCTATTTCCTCTTGTCCTATCACCTGATACTAAAGAGAAGAGACCAACCCCCACCTCACTGCAACCTCCACTCAGTTCCTAACACTGAGAAATCCAGAGAATCATGAACAGTTCTGGTTGGAAGGGACCTTAAAGATCATCTAGGGAATATCTGCATCCTAAGACAACAGAAATAATGCCAGCATCCACTATCTGAGCAATGCAACCCTCCAGACAGAAGAGCTATAAATAAAATACAGCTCTGGGTTTATAAATATTTAAATCAACTTAGGAACAATTAGGATCATTCCCTCCCACACAGGTTGTGCTACCTTCAATTAAAAACCTCAAGGAGAAGACAAAAAAGAAGATAAAACTCCCAGCTTGTGTTTCTTGTAATCCATTTTCCCACTCTCTCTCTCTCCCAACCACCAAGGAGGGACAGAAGCCACAGCATGCTCCTTCAGAATTAGGTTGTAGGACACAAATGCAGAGCAGGTGGCAAGCACATTGTGTCCTCTTCCACACCAAATTAGCTCCTCCTCAGTGTGTTGCTTGCACTGTAATCTTTGAACACCCTTGAGCGAGCAGCACGACTGATTCTGGCCAAGTTAATCTCACCCATGGGACTCTGCAGAAAGGAGCAGGGAGGGTGAGACAGCCTCAGACTTGAATGGAGGGTGTCTCCTCATCTGCTAACATGACCATTAGTGTGGAAAGCTGCTCAGCTCTGCTTTCTCCTGCTGTCTCCAGTGCCTTTCTCACTCTCCTCCCTTACACTTAAAGAACAAATCTCTTCTCCCATCCTTTACCAGGAGCATATTCAGAGAGCAGCAATGAAAGACCCCAAAATAAGTTTTGTGCCTCCCAACTGCCTCATTAATGAACCAGAGAATCATAGAATTGTTTTGGTTGGAAAAGGCCTCTAAGATGAGGGTGTCCAACCATCAACCCAACACCACCACAGCCATTAAACCATGTCCCTGAGTGCCATGGCCACACTTTTCTTGAACACCTCCAGGGATGGTGACTCCACCACCTCCCTGGGCAGCCTCCCTTTCAGTGCCTGACCACTCCTGCAGCAAAGAAATTCCTGCACCTCTCCAACCTAAACCTCCCCCGGCACAATTTCAGGCCATTTCCTCTCATCCTGTCACCTGCTACTAGAGAGACCAACACCCACCTGGCTCCAACCTTTCAGAGAGCTGTAGAGACCAAGGAGGTCTCCCCTCAGTCTCCTTTTCTTCAGTGCCAGTTCCCTCAGCCACTCCTCATCAGACCTGTTCTCCAGCCCCTTCACCAGCTCAAAATGAGCTGTGCCTCCTGACTCCCTCATTAGCCTTTGCCTCACTTTAACAATTACAGAATCACAGAATGTTAGGGCTTGGAAGGGACCTCCAGAGATCATTGAGTCCAACGCCCCTGCCAAGGCAGGATCACCCAGGGCAGGCCACGCAGGAACATGTCCAGGTTGGCTTTGAAAGTCTCCAGAGAAGGAGACTCCATAACCAATCTAAGGCACAGAGCTCAGAGAAACGCCATCCATCCACACCTGAACACATTTCCCATCCTCACCCTTTCCATAACCACACTCCATAGGCTCAAGGACTGTTGGGTTGCCTGCTGGATGAGAAAGCCAAGGTGTAGCAGTGCCATTAGCAAGTCAGAACTTGCAGGCATCTCCCAGCTTCAACATGTTCCACCTCTATGAACAGCCAAAAGCTGCAGTTCATCATCTTTGAGGCTTCATTTACTGCCTCACTTCTAACTTCAGAGAACCAGCTTCCAACACAACTCAAAAGCCCAGGCTGTCCCCTCTGTGCAACAAAAGGAAGGCAGACTGTCCTCCTGCACTGCATGCATCTGCTTTTGGACCACAACTAACTTGAGCTAACAGATTGTTGCTCAAGAAAAAACAGTCTGGCAACAAGAAACAAAACCAGCAGCTTGGCTGCTCTCCTACTTGTGTAACCTTTCTCAAACAGCATCTCCATGGAGGCAACAAATGGCTGCTCTGTGCAAACAGAGACATCAGACAATCCAAAAACTGCAGTTTGGCTGAATGGATACAGAGCAGCAGAGCTAGGCTGGTGTTCTGGTACTCAAAAACTCCTAAGTAAAATCTTTTAATTGATATCAATCTTTTTTACTGTAAATCAATGTTTAAGTAGTAGAGGGCTGGAACACCTCCCCTGTGGTGACAGGATGGGAGAGCTGGGGCTGTTCAGCCTGGAGAGTCTCCAGGGAGACCTCAGAGCAGCTTTCCAGTACCTGAAGGGGCTACAAGAAAGCCAGGAAGGGACTTTTCACAAGGGCTTGTAGTGATAGGACTAGAGGGAATGGATTGAAGCTTGAGGAGGAAAGATTGAGACTGAAGATGAGGAAGAAATTCTTGACAGTGAGAGTGAGGAGGCACTGGAACAGGTTGCCCTGGAAAGTTGTGGATGCCCCCTCCCTGGAGGTGTTCAAGGCCAGGTTGGATGAAGCCTTGAGCAACCTGGGCTGGTGGAAGGTGTCCCATGGCAAGGGGGTTGGAACTAATCCAAACCATTCTCTGAATCTATGAAAGAGTGCTTATGAAGTCATCAAATACAGGTCAGCAATCCCTCTCTTTCTGTTCTTCAGGAGTTTGGCAACACAAGATGCCAGCAGGAATTTTGAGAGCCCTTGGACACCATCTTTCAGTGCCACAGCTAAGCCTCTCTATCAGCCAGCTGCTTCCAAGAGGTTTCTTCCTACTCATTCCTCCCTGCCCACTGGAAATGGTGCACATCCCACAGTGTTCACTTTCTGCCAGTTTAACCCTGTGACACAGCTCACCACANCACCTGGCTCCAACCTTTCAGAGAGCTGTAGAGACCAAGGAGGTCTCCCCTCAGTCTCCTTTTCTTCAGTGCCAGTTCCCTCAGCCACTCCTCATCAGACCTGTTCTCCAGCCCCTTCACCAGCTCAAAATGAGCTGTGCCTCCTGACTCCCTCATTAGCCTTTGCCTCACTTTAACTATTACAGAATCACAGAATGTTAGGGCTTGGAAGGGACCTCCAGAGATCATTGAGTCCAACACCCCTGCCAAGGCAGGATCACCCAGGGCAGGCCACGCAGGAACATGTCCAGGTTGGCTTTGAAAGTCTCCAGAGAAGGAGACTCCATAACCAATCTAAGGCACAGAGCTCAGAGAAACGCCATCCATCCACACCTGAACACATTTCCCATCCTCACCCTTTCCATAACCACACTCCATAGGCTCAAGGACTGTTGGGTTGCCTGCTGGATGAGAAAGCCAAGGTGTAGCAGTGCCATTAGCAAGTCAGAACTTGCAGGCATCTCCCAGCTTCAACATGTTCCACCTCTATGAACAGCCAAAAGCTGCAGTTCATCATCTTTGAGGCTTCATTTACTGCCTCACTTCTAACTTCAGAGAACCAGCTTCCAACACAACTCAAAAGCCCAGGCTGTCCCCTCTGTGCAACAAAAGGAAGGCAGACTGTCCTCCTGCACTGCATGCATCTGCTTTTGGACCACAACTAACTTGAGCTAACAGATTGTTGCTCAAGAAAAAACAGTCTGGCAACAAGAAACAAAACCAGCAGCTTGGCTGCTCTCCTACTTGTGTAACCTTTCTCAAACAGCATCTCCATGGAGGCAACAAATGGCTGCTCTGTGCAAACAGAGACATCAGACAATCCAAAAACTGCAGTTTGGCTGAATGGATACAGAGCAGCAGAGCTAGGCTGGTGTTCTGGTACTCAAAAACTCCTAAGTGAAATCTTTTAATTGATATCAATCTTTTTTACTGTAAATCAATGTTTAAGTAGTAGAGGGCTGGAACACCTCCCCTGTGGTGACAGGATGGGAGAGCTGGGGCTGTTCAGCCTGGAGAGTCTCCAGGGAGACCTCAGAGCAGCTTTCCAGTACCTGAAGGGGCTACAAGAAAGCCAGGAAGGGACTTTTCACAAGGGCTTGTAGTGATAGGACTAGAGGGAATGGATTGAAGCTTGAGGAGGAAAGATTGAGACTGAAGATGAGGAAGAAATTCTTGACAGTGAGAGTGAGGAGGCACTGGAACAGGTTGCCCTGGAAAGTTGTGGATGCCCCCTCCCTGGAGGTGTTCAAGGCCAGGTTGGATGAAGCCTTGAGCAACCTGGGCTGGTGGAAGGTGTCCCATGGCAAGGGGGTTGGAACTAATCCAAACCATTCTCTGAATCTATGAAAGAGTGCTTATGAAGTCATCAAATACAGGTCAGCAATCCCTCTCTTTCTGTTCTTCAGGAGTTTGGCAACACAAGATGCCAGCAGGAATTTTGAGAGCCCTTGGACACCATCTTTCAGTGCCACAGCTAAGCCTCTCTATCAGCCAGCTGCTTCCAAGAGGTTTCTTCCTACTCATTCCTCCCTGCCCGCTGGAAATGGTGCACATCCCACAGTGTTCACTTTCTGCCAGTTTAACCCTGTGACACAGCTCACCACAAAGCACAGGCTGAGGGAGCTGGGATTGTTCAGCCTAGAGAAGAGGAGGCTCTGGGGAGACCTCAGAGCAGCCTGCCAGTACCTGAAGGAGAGAGACTGTCTGCAAAGGCCTGCAGGGACAGAACCAGGGACAATGGCTTCGAAGTAGAGCAGAGCAGGTTTGGATTGGATGTTAGAAACAAGTTCTGCACCATGAGGGTGCTGGAACACTGCAACAGGTTGTCCAGGGAGGTGGTTGAGGCCCCATCCCTGGAGATACTCAAGGTGAGGCTGGACAGAGCTATGGACAACCTGATCTAGTGGAGGATATCTCTGCTGACTGCAGGGGGGTAGGACTAGATGAGCTTTGCAGGTTTCTTCCAGCCCAGCCCATTGTGTGATTCTATGATTCAGAGTCAGTGGGTATAGAAGAGCAAGAGCAGCCAGCCAGCTGGGGATGGGCAGTTCCCAGGTTTGCTGTTCAGCAGCATGGCTCTGCTAATCACTCCCCACACGAGCTGCTGAACAACAACTTCCAAGGCTGGACAGCAGCTGCATCAGTTCCCATAAATGAGAAGGAGAGGAGGAACATGACAGCTGCTTGTCCTATTGTTCCCTCTGCCAGGATGGGGTGTTAAGTTAAACACTGATGGAGGAGGAAGCCACAAGTGCTCCAGAATGCAGGAAAACACTTGGAGAAACTTGGACTTGAGACTGGAGAGGGACAATCCAAGAGGAGCTGCACACACACGTGCCAGGAAACAGCTCAAGGGTCACAGTCATAGATTACAAGAACACAACAACCTCCTCCCTGTCCCAGAGTTTTCTGACCACCCTCTGAAAGATCATTCAGAGGATAATTAACAAAGAAAGCCAAGTCTGAGCATCATGTCTGAATCTTGGAAGGGTGCCTGAAGCTTGAAGTACTTATTTTTGAGGCAAACAGGGAATTAATTGCTCTCCTAAGGATGAAATGATAGGGCAAGAGGGAATGGATTTAAACTGTCAGAGGAGAGATTGAAATTAGAAAGAAATTCTAATTAGAATGAGAAATTAGAAAGAAATTCTAATTTCTTAGAAAGAAATTCTTTGCAGTGAGGGTGGTGAGACACTGGCACAGGTTGCCCAGGGAGGTTGTGGATGTCCTCTCCCTGGAGATGTTGAAGGATGAGGCCTTGGAGCAGTCTTCCAGTATCTGAAGGGGACCTACAGGAGGGCTGAGGAGGGACTACTTACAAGGTCTTGTAATGACAGGACGAGGAGTAATGGATTTAGACTGGGAGAGAGATTTAAACTGGATATTAGGAAAAAGTTCTTTACAGTGAGGGTGGTGAGACATTGGCACAGGTTGCCCAGGGAGGTTGTGGAGCACAGAAGCACAGAATGTGATCAAGATCACATTCTGTGCTCCACAACCTCCCTGGAGATGTTCAAGGCCAGGTTGGAGGAGGCCTTGAGTGTCCTGTTCTAGTGGGAGGTGTCCCTGCCTATGGC
>WBNM01034737.1:6805-23166 GCA_013399055.1 Ramphastos sulfuratus | reverse complement strand
TGCTGCCAGCCCTCTGAGCACTCTCCTGGCCCTTCTCTGGACACCTTCCAGCCTGTGCACAGCTTTCTTGTACAGCAGGGACCAGCACTGCAGGCAGAGCTCCAGGTTTGGTCTGACCAGTGTTGAGTAGAGTGGCACAATGACTTATCTGTGCTGGTGATGCCCCTGTTGGCACAGCTCAGCACCCTGGTGGCTTTCTGTGCTGCTGCAGCACACTATGCACTCATCCTGAGCTTGTTGGCCACCAAGACCCCCAGATTCCTTTCCTCAGGGCTGCTCTCCAGCCAGGTGGATCCCAGTCTGAGCTGCACTCCTGGGTTCTGTGCTCCCAGGTGCAAGACCCTGCACTTGTCCCTGCTGAACTTCATAAGGTTCTTGCTGGCCAACTCCTTCAGGCTGTCCAGGTCTCCCTGGAGGGTGACTGCTCCCTTCTGGAGTGCCAACCTCCCCACTCATCTTGCTGTCATCTGCAGCCTTCATCAGGGGACTCCTGATCCCAACATCCAGGTCACTCATGAAGATACTGAACAGCATTGGGCCCAATATTGATGCCTGGGGGATCCCACTGGTGCCTGGCTGCCAGCCTGAGGAGGAACCACTGAGTACCACCCCTGAGTAGGGCCTGTCAGCCACTGCCCCACCACTTGTCTAGGCCATCATGTGCCAGCTTCCCTAGGAGGAGGCATGGGGAATTGTGTCAAAAGCCTTGGAGAATTCCAGGTAGACAGTGTCAACTGTGTGTGAATATTAAGAATGCTACTGGGTTCTCAGGGCAAAGCTACACCCAAATAATCATCAAACACCAACCACAGAGCTTTTCAGCATTCTCTGCTTTGATTGTTTGGCCTTCCAGAATGTTGCCTTGCTTGCTGGCAGGAGGGTGCACAGAACAGAGAAGAAGTGTGCCAAGTGTCTGGCAACAATTTCAGGAAGGTCTTTACTGAAGGAGTGGCTGAGCCTGTGGATTCAAGCAGCAATTAATATACTCAGAAGGAGAGTTTGCTGCAAACTCATCTATTGATCTGCAAATTCCTCTCTCTCTCACGTGGCAGCTGTTGTCTAGACTCCACAAATTATTTTGAAGAATATTTTTATTTTTTCAATACAAATCACTTGATCAAAACTCCTCTTGGAAAGCAGGCAGATCAGGCTGCCTCACCCAGCTGCAGCAGCTCATCTGTGTCACCCTTTGGCCATTTTCCCTTTTGCTTTGCAGCAATTCCTGCTCATACCAGTCAGTCTCTGCACCAGATCTCCCTTTGCCTTTCCTTCCTTATTTGCTATCCCCAAATTTTCACTCAAAGGCATAGTAGCAATGTGGAGAGAACACAAATATCCCACATTTTAGGTCCAGGAGAATTTTACTCAAGTAAAAGTTGTGGTCTCTAGAGTTGGGGAGGTGTATGTTAGCCCTAGGAGGAGACTCTGAGGGAGCTGGGGGTGTGCAGCCTGCAGAAGAGGAGGCTCAGGGCAGACCTCATTGCTGCCTACAGCTACCTGGAGGGAGGTTGTAGCCAGCTGGGGTTGGGCTCTGCTGCCAGGCACCCAGGGACAGAACAAGAGGACACAGCCTCAAGCTGTGCCAGGGTAGGGTCAGGCTGGATGTTAGGAGGAAGTTCTTGGCAGAGAGAGTGATTGGCATTGGAATGGGCTGCCCAGGGAGGTGGTGGAGTCCCCATCCCTGGAGGTGTTTAAAGGAGGCTGCATGAGGCACTCAGTGCCATGGCTTAGTTAATTAGAAGCTGTTAGGTGATAGGTTGGACTCGATGATCTTAGAGGTCTTTTCCACCCTGCTTAATTCTGTGACTCTGTGACTCTGTGACTCTGTGATTCTGTGACTGTGATTCTGTGACTCTGTGACTGTGACTCTGTGATTCTGTGATTCTGTGATTCTGTGATTCTGTGACTCTGACTCTGTGATTCTGTGACTCTGTGACTGTGATTCTGTGACTCTGTGACTGTGACTCTGTGATTCTGTGACTGTGACTCTGTGATTCTGTGACTCTGTGACTCTGTGATTCTTTGACTCTGTGATTCTGTGACTCCGTAACTCTCTGACTCTGTGACTCTGTGATTCTGTGACAGTGAGTCTGTGACTGTGATTCTTTGACTCTGACTCTGTGATTCTGTGACTCTGTAACTCTCTGACTCTGTGACTCTGTGATTCTGATTCTGTGATTCTGTGACAGTGAGTCTGTGACTGTGATTCTTTGACTCTGACTCTGATTCTATGACTCTGTAACTCTCTGACACTGATATTTGCACTGCTACAAACCAGAGGGCTTTTCTGTGAGGGCAAAACCAAACCCAGGCCAGCCACTACAAGGGAAACAACACCATCCTCTCCAGTACATGATGCATATTTCTCTGCCTTGCTGCCTGCTGCTGTGAGCACCAAGCAATGGCAAGCCAGGATTGATCAGTTGTCGCGGGCAGCACGCTGGGCTGATGGATCAGCAGTGGCATATGTGCAGCTGTGCAAGTCTGGTAGCAAGGTGTGTCAGCCTGCTTCTGCTACCTCGCTGCCCATCCGAGCCATCTTTTGTTTCTATTGTTGTAGGTCCATCAATCAGGTCGGAGGAAAGGGGGGATCACAACATCCCTCACTGTGGGGCTGTCTGCCTCACCTTCTCCCCCTCTCAGACCCTTGGCAGCTCCCCCCCAGCTGCAATGGGCTTTAAATTGCCTTCTTGAGACCATTTGCATTTTGTTCTCAACCAGGCTTGCTTTCACTTAGTCTGTTTTTGAAGGGGGGAGCAAGAGAGGGGATTGTATTTGGAGGCCTTGATTCTCTTCTCTTACCTGGTTTACAAATGCACAGTGCCTTTGGCATTATTCCTAATGATACTTAACCTCTGGAGAGATCCAGGACCTTAATGCAACCAAAGAGTGTCAGCTGTGCCTTTTCCCAGTGCTGGCTTGGTTTTTTTTAGGTGATGTCAGGAGTCACAAGCTGGCACTCCTGGGAGCAGAGAAATCCAAGTGACTGACAACACTAAGCAGAAATCCATCCCTGCCCCTGGGGAGCCAGCACACCAGACAGACTGGCACAGGGGTAAACAGGGCTGCTCAGGGAGGAAAGAGCCACCACAAAGTGATGCAGACATAGACTGCCACACAGATAAATCACAGAGCAGCTCTCTGCTGAGTTCCCTCTTTCATTTGTATTTTGATTGCTTCAATGTCTCATTTGTGCCATGAATTGATCCTTTTGTCCATTGGCTTCCTTCACACATCTTGATGATTTTTCATAGAATGGTAAGGTTGGAAGGGACCTCAAAGCTCAGCCAGTTCCAACCCCCTGCCATAGGCAGGGACACCTCCCACTAGCACAGGTCACTCAAGGCCTCATCCAACCTGGCCTTGAACACCTCCAGGGAGGGAGCAGCCACAACCTCCCTGGGCAACCTGTGCCAGTGTCTCACCACCCTCACTGCAAACAACTTCCTCCTAACATCCACTTTCAATCTCCCCTCTGCCACTTTAAACCCATTGCCCCTTGTCCTGGCATTACAAGACCTTGTCAATAGTCCCTCCCCAGCCTTCCTGTAGCCCCCTTCAGATCCTGGAAGGCTACTCTAAGGTCTCCTGGAAGCCTTCTCTTCTCCAGGCTGCAGAGCCCCAACTCTCTCAGCCTGTCCTCACAGCAGAGCTGCTGCAGCCCTCTCAGCATCTTGGTGGCCTCCTCTGGACCCGCTCCAACACTTCCATGTCCTTCCTGTGCTGGGGGCTCCAGAACTGCACACAGGACTGCAGGTGGGGTCTGAGGAGAGCAGAGCAAAGGGGCAGAATCCCCTCCCTTGCCCTGCTGCCCACACTGCTCTTGCTGCAGCCCAGCACACAGTTGCTGTCTGGGCTGCACTCACACTGCAGCCTCATCTTGAGCTTTTCATCACCCCAGACCCCCAGGGCCTGTTCCTCAGGGCTGCTCTCAGCCATTCCCCACCCAGCCTGGAGTTGTGCTTGGGATTGTGCCTACCCAGGTGCAGGACCTTACACTTGGCCTTGTTGAATGTCATGAGGTTGGCCTGGGCACACCTCTGCAGCCTGTCCAGGTCCCTCTGGTAATCTGGTTCCAACACTGCTGCCATGGGAAGGGACACCTCATGCAAAGCAAACCCACCAGGCTGGAGAAGAGAAGGATCTTACAGAGACCTTAGAGCAGCCTTCCAGTACCTGACAGGGGCTACAGGAGAGCTGGGGAGGGACTTTTGACAAGGGTTTGGTGTGACAGAATGAAGCTCTATTTACAGCTCAGCACAATATACAAGCAGAGATATACACTATAGACAGGAATAGTTACAGAAATATACAAGGTAAAGGTAATACAGAACCACAATCCCCCTCCCAGAAATCAGAGACCCCAGGAGGGGCTCCCAACCACCCTTCCACCTTCTCCCCACCCCTATACCTTACCCCAAGGTTTGAGGATCGGCCAGAGGAGGAGTTAGAAGAAAAAGTGGTTAGTGAAATTAATCAGCAGAGAGGAGAAGCCAGAAGCTGCTAACAGCCCAAGACACTGAGCCTGACTGACTTATCTTTTGTTTTCTTATTCCTAAACATCTCAGCAAGCCTATGAGTGAAGCAGACATCACCACTGCTTTCCTTTCACAGCCTATAATATAATTTTCTCTATTAAAATATTCCAATTAGCCTCAAACCAGCACACAGGATGAGAGACATTAGGAAGAAGTTCTTTACCATGAGAGTGGTGAGGGATTGTCCAGGGGAGGTTTAGATTGGATATTAGGAAAAATGTCTTTGGTGCAAGAGTGGTCAGGGATTGGCAGAGGCTGCCCAGGGAGGTGGTGGAGTGCCCATGCCTGGAGGTGTTGCAGAAAGCTGTGGCCATGGCACTTTGGGAACATGATTTAGTGGTCATGGTGGGGTTGGGTTGGAAGTTGGACTGGATTGGCTGTGGAGGTCTTTTCCAACCCAAACAATTCTATGATTCTGTTATTCCACCTGTGATTACTTCATTAAATCAAATGCTTTGTGTGGTCCAGCAGCTGAAAGCAGCAAATCCAAGCTAGTTACTGCACACCATGGCTATGCCATAAAATCAGATGCACCACACAACTCTAAAAGAGCTTTAGGAACAAAATATTCTCCCATCTCAGCATTAATAATCAGTTATATACTTGTGCAATACTCTAAAAGTCTACATTCTGGCCAGACCTTTGTTTCTGAATGGTTATAACATTTAGAGAGGAAAAAAAAAAAGGAGGAAAAAAAATTCTTTCTGATCCTTTGTGCCCTAAGGACATCAGGGTCACAGCACTGATGACAGAGATAACCTTTTTGTTCTGCTGCATTCATTAGATTAATTGTCAGCCTATTAATTGCAGTGGCTTCTCCCTTAAATGAATTTATTTTGCCATCCCCTGTTTCAGAAGCAGCCCACACATTGCTGCTGCTGCTGTGGTTGGTGCTTGTTGTTGTTGCTGTTCTTTGCTTGCATATCTAAAGCTTGCAGCAGCAGCAGATCTGCTTTCCCATTCTGCTTGTTTAGGGTGGATGGGAGCATATTGCACCAACAGGCAGAGAAAGTGGCCAGGATGAGGGACAGTTGCAATTGCCAATGAAGTATGTGGCAAAGAGCCACCAGCCAAGGTTCAGAAGGTTTCTTTTCATTCCCTGCAGTGTAGCATCCCCTCTCAATTCAAGCTATAGCTGGGGGCATGGCCCCTAAACTATAGAATCATAGATTGTTTCAGTTGGAAAAGGCCTCCAAGATCATCCAGTCCAACCAGTAACCCAAACCCACCATGGCCACCAAACCCTGTCCCCAGCTGCCATGACCACAGTTTTCTGCAACACCTCCAGGCACAGGGACTCCACCACCTCCCTGGGCAGCCTCTGCCAATCCCTGACCACTCTGGCACCAAAGACATTTTTCCTAATCTGCAATCTAAACCTCCCCTGCACAACCCTCACCACTCTCATGGCAAAGAACTTCTTCCTAATGTCCCTCAGCCTGTCACTCCAAGCCCTTGCCAAAAGTCCTTCCCCAGCTCTCCTGTACCCCCTTTAGCTACTGGAAGGTTGCTCTAAGGTCTCCCTGGAGCCTTCTTCTCTCTTGCAAAGAAGGGGAACTGCAGAAGCATGATAGCACAGAGTGGAAAGCTTTGTTTTCTTTTGACTGTGGGCTCATGGTGAAATGCAGAGCCCTGAACTAGTTCAGGTAAAATAAGTCTCTCTCTCTCTGTCTTTCTCCCTTCAAGCTCTGACACAGAGTTTGAAATTACACGTGCCAAGTTGTGTTCTCTCTGTGTCCTTCTCAACACACAGGCTTCCCAGCCTCTCACAACTTTCCTTCTGGATTAGACACCAAGTCCTGATCTGAGTATTGTCAGTGATAAAATTCAGATGTCCTCAGGCACTTTTCCAGGGAGAGAATCCTCTTTGTTCCAGTGTCCAGTTCTTCCCAAGGAATGGCTAAATCCTCCATTAACTCAGATGGCACTGACCTGAATTTAATCACAGAATCATAGAATGGTAAGGTTGGAAGGGACCTCAAGGATCATCCAGTCCCAACCCCCTGCCATAGGCAGGGACACCTCCCACTAGTACAGGTCACTCAAGGCCTCATCCAACCTGGCCTTGAACACCTCCAGGGAGGGAGCAGCCACAACCTCCCTGGGCAACCTGTGCCAGTGTCTCACCACCCTCACTGCAAACAACTTCCTCCTAACATCCACTTTCAATCTCCCCTCTGACACTTCAAACCCATTGCCCTTGTCCTGGCATTCCCAGACCTTGTCAATAGTCCCTCCCCAGCCTTCCTGTAGCCCCCTTCAGATCCTGGAAGGCTACTCTAAGGTCTCCTGGAAGCCTTCTCTTCTCCAGGCTGCAGAGCCCCAACTCTCTCAGCCTGTCCTCACAGCAGAGCTGCTGCAGCCCTCTCAGCATCTTGGTGGCCTCCTCTGGACTGGCTCCAACACTTCCATGTCCTTCCTGTGCTGGGGGCTCCAGAACTGCACACAGGACTGCAGCTGGGGTCTGAGGAGAGCAGAGCAAAGGGGCACAATCCCCTCCCTTGCCCTGCTGCCCACACTGCTCTTGCTGCAGCCCAGCACACAGTTGCTGTCTGGGCTGCATGAACACTGCAGGCTTTTCAGCACCCCAGACCCCCAGGTCCTTTTTCTCAGGGCTGCTCTCAACCATTCATCACCCAGCCTGTATTTATCCTTCAAGAAAATCAAGCCTCCTCAAGCCCATTTCTTCCCTGGTTCTCACCCTAGAGTGCAGTGTTTTGAAGAGGCTGCCCAGGGAGGTGGTGGAGTTTCCATCCCTGGAGGTGTTGAAGAAAAGCCTGGGTGGGTCACTTAGTGCCATGGTCTGGTTGATTGGATAGGGCTGGGTGCTAGGTTGGGCTGGATGAGCTTAGAATCATAGAATCAACCAGGTTGGAAGAGACCTCTGAGATCATCTTGGAGGTCTCTTCCAACCTGGTTGATTCTATGATTCTGTGATTCTGTGATTCTCTGATTCTATGATTCTGTGATTCTCTGATTTTCTGATTCTGTCATTCTGTCATTCTATGATTCTGTGATTCTATGAATCAGGAAGGACTGGCATTAAATTTAGAGAATGAGAGCTGGTGTGAAGCTCTGACTCCACGAGTGAGGTAGGGCAGCAGGGGAATCAGCCCATCTCATGGAGCAGAATAGCTTCTGGACCAAGTCCAGAGCTGGCTAATCTCACTCTGTACCAGTGTCCACAGTGATTCCTCAGCTTTGAGCTCCAATACATGATCCAGGAGAAAACACATGGATGAAAATTCCTTTCTCTCTACCATTGAAATCCAGAGGCAGTGTTCAAACCTCTCAGCCTCTTTTTTCCCCAAAGATCTTTTCCTTGACACTGATAAGCATTCATTCCCTCTCTTCAAGAACCTTCCTTCATGAATAACCACTTATTATGGGAATTCCCTGCAGGGCTAATCATTCTGCTTACAGAAGGGACCTTGCCTTAGATGCTGCATGGCTAGCCAGGGAAATACAGCTCCAGCTTTAGGATGTGTGTCCTTCCTTTTCACCAACTCCCCCTCACCAACCCCCCTCTCCTCATGTTAATGTGTTCTGGTTTGGTTGTTATATTTTTTAATTTTCCTTTTATATTACCTTCTCCTTGGGTCAGGAGTTGTGTCTTGGTATGCTTTTGTGAAGTTCACATCATCAAATAGATCTGATCTTGACCAGAGCCTCTTGGCACTACTGAAATATAAATATTATATAAGNCAACCATTCTATGATTCTATGAAATACCATATCCTGACCTTCAGGAGCTCTTCCTCACCCTTACCCCCACCCCACCACTCATTATCTCATTCCCTTTATCCTCAGAGGCAGTGACTACTGCATTTGGTACACAGAAACACATTTACAGCAGGAGCAAGTCCTAAGCATTTTGCCTTGAGTTGTTTAGAAGAGTTATTTGAAGCTGTTCCATGTGGCCCAGGGTGACATCAATTAGTGGACAAGGTGGAGATGACAGAGAGAAGGGTTGTGATAAATGATCAGCCTCTAACTCTAGCTTATGTTTTATATATATATATATTTGTATCACATCCAAAAACATCCATTAAAAGGACATTAAGGCTGCAGAGCAGGCAGGAAATGAAAGAATTCATTTTGTCTTTGGCCACTGCTTGCAAGGATTTGCGCTGTGAAGTGCAAGGGAGAATGAGAGGGGACAGAGAAGGAAGATTTCTTGTTTCAGGTTTGCTCTTTTTTAACAGTTCCAAGAATGTCTTCCCATCTCTGCTCCCCCCAGACACAGTAACAGCCACGAGACAATTCTCTTGCCATATCTGTTGCCTCCCACTTCCACGTAGCCAGGCAGTGGCTTTAAAACTGGGAAAACACATCAAGTGAGATTCCTTCCATCCAGCTCCATCCACATGTGGTTCTTGTTACCCACAATGCCCATAAAAAGCATTTGCTCCTTCTCCAGTGGTTCATGTTTCCTCCCTTCCCCTGCCTTTCTTCACAAACCACTCTTTTCATTAGTTCCTTTCCTCTGCAAATACTCAACTTGAAGTGCAAGAGCACAGGCACAGGATCCGTGGCTGTTATTGCCTGGGTGGTACTTCTGGGGACCCACTGCTGTGTTTGCTCAAGTCAAGCTCACTGCAAGGTGTGGAAATCAAAGCAATGTGAACAGCAGGGTGAGGGAGGGGATTCTGCCCCTCTGCTCTGCTCTCATGAGACCCCACCTGCAGCACTGCCTCCAGCTCTGGTGCCCCCAGCACAAGAAGGACTTAGAACTGATGAGGAAGCCACAAAGATGCTCAGAGGGCTGGAGAAGGTCCCCTGTGGGGACAGGCTGGGAGAGTTGGGGCTGTTCAGCCTGGAGAAGAAAAGGCTGCAGGGAGACCTCAGAGTACCTGAAGGGGCTCCAGGAGAGCTGGGGAGGGACTTTTTACAAGTACCTGTAGTGATAGGACAAGGAGTAATGGCTTTGAGTGGAAAGAGGGGAATTGAGACTGAAGATTAGGAAGAAATTCCTGACAGTAGGGGAGACAGTGGAACAGGTTGCCCGAGAAGATGATGGATGTCATAGAATCATAGAATTATAGAATCAAGCAGGTTGGAAGAGACCTCGAAGCTCATCCAGCCCAACCTAGCACCCAGCCCCATCCAATCAACCGTCTGGCACTCAGTGCCCCATCCAGGCTTTGCTTCAACACCTCCAGGGATGGGCACTCCACCACCTCCCTGGGCAGCCCATTCCAATGCCAATCACTCTCTCTGGCAACAATTTCCTCCTAACATCCAGCCTGAACCTGCCCTGGCACAGCTTGAGACTGTGTCCCCTGGCTCTGTTGCTGGGTGCCTGGGAGAGGAGCCCCACCCCACCTGGCTACAACCTCCCTTCAGGTGGTTGTAGACAGCAATGTCCTCTCCCTGGAGCTGTGGAAGGCCATGTTGGCTGGGGCTCTGAGCAACCTGGGCTAGTGGGAAGTTCTAGATGGTCTTTAAAGGCCCTTCTATCCCAAATCAATTCCCAGGAGAGCAAAGGAGCAGAGCCAGAAGCGGAGCTGCACTCAAGGCTGGCTGTGGGGTGTAAAGGTGAGAAGGATAATGTGGCACTGCCCTGCTGTGGGAAAGCACTGGGAAGAGAGCTGATGGAGTAACAACTGAAGCACTGGAACAAATGACCCAGTGCTGAGTGAGCTGGGAGAAGGAGAAATTGCAACCAACAAGCTCAACTCCAAGATGGACACTTTGGATGCTAATTAACAGAGGGACAACGAGCAAAAAAATTGTTGAGTGAACTGTGTCCATCTAAGGGACTTAGAGAAATCTCTCTGTGCAGTAAATACTTAGGGAAAGCATAGAAAAAAGATGTGCCTGAACCAAGGGACAGGTACACAGGCTGATGCCAAAGGAGCTGAGCAGCCAAGGCAGGGCAGGTTTCTTTCAGTCAAGGACAGGTTCTTTCAAGACCCCAACCTCTCCATAGTGCCTTTTATCCAGCAGTAGTAAGAGTTGCATCTTGCCCACAAACAGCCAGGGTGAGTCGACTGTGAAGATTTTGGGGTCTTAGCTGCCTTTCCTCCAGTGCCTTAGCTTTCTCTTTGTGATCATGTGGGCTTAATGCTCTTCAGCTCATGTAAAGTCATTTCTTTTCCAATTGGCAGTCCAATGCTTTAGTGCAGCACTGTCTGCTGCCCCTGGGAAGTGTTCATGTGACTAAGTCACTGTCTGCTTACTCCTCTGCAAACTTTGTCCTGCTGCCTGCAGAGCTGGCAAGCCAACATCATTTTGAGGGATTTCTTGCACCTTCTCACGCCTGCTGGCCCTCAGTTGGGCATGTGCTGTGAGCCTGGCATGGGCAACATCCTGTGCTGCTGTGGTGGACTTTTCTGACCTCCAGTTTCGCAGTCATTTTGGTGTCTTTGTATCCCATCTAGTTTGCCCTAGGAAGAGTCCATTCTCTATAAGCTATGTGGGAATGAATTCTAATGTTTTCTTAAAGGATTAATTACAAATCTGCCAGCAATCACCTCCAGGTTGTTTTGATCACAGTCACAGTCTTATCAGGTCAGAGCTCTAGGACCTAGTCTTCAGCCTGAGCCCAGCCACAAACATCTCTGTGATTTCTTTTTCCTGCCTGCCTTTCCATTTAATTTAATGACTTTCACAGAATCACAGAGTGGTAAGGTTGGAAGGGACCTCAAAGATCATCCAGTTCCAACCCCCTGCCATAGGCAGGGACACCTCCCACTAGCACAGGTCACTCAAGGCCTCGTCCAACCTGACCTTGAACACCTCCAGGGAGGGAGCAGCCACAACCTCCCTGGGCAACCTGTGCCAGTGTCTCACCACCCTCACTGCAAACAACTTCCTCCTAACATCCACTTTCAATCTCCCCTCTGACACTTCAAACCCCTTGTCCTGGCATTACAAGACCTTGTCAATAGTCCCTCCCCAGCCTTCCTGGAGCCCCTGGAGCAAGGTTATTTTCCTTGCTGCTTTTGTCTCCTGGTATTGAGGGGCCAGTCTGGGTCTGCCCATACCACACAGCCCACAGCTGTGGAACAGGCACTTCAGGAGACACAGGGCAGGAGACACAGGGCAAAGCTGCCTCAGGGCTTTCCAATTAGCTCAGGTACAGGATGGACATCCCCTTGCTGACAAAGCTCTTGTGTTTGACACCAGACAGCTGCGCACAGCCACAAAGCCTTCTGCAAAGCCCCATCTGGGCTTCCTTGTAGGGAGAGCTCAACTCCTCCAAGGTTTAATCTTCGGCAGCACACAGCACAGCACAAACACTCAGAGGTTTCAGCAGGCAGCAGAGGTCCTTCTAAACACAAGCCAAGTTGTTTGGGCTGTAAGTGCTGACTTTAAGCAGCATGTAATTTACCCCAAATCGGACAGATTTACGCACGACACAACAAAAGCAACTCTCAGTACCAGTTTGCAAGATTTTACGACCGCCTGTCTCGGAATAACTTCTGGATTCTGTTTTGGATCATAAAGTGTTAGCAAGTGAATGTGGAGACTGTTCCCACAGCCCTGCTGAACTACCTGTCTGTGATTAATTACGGACAACTCCGAGGTGGGGGTTACCTCCCCGTCAACCCCCCCCTCTGCTTGCCCAGTGACTAACACAGTGTTGTCAGTTCCCACTAATGTGTTTGCCAATTAGGAAGATTTAGTGTGGTGGTTGAGGATGGCAGAGCGCTGGTGGCAAATCAGTAAGTGTCCAAGTCAAGCAGCTGACAAGTGGGTGTTTGGGAAAAGCGCTGCAGGTTTCCCAGCCCAGTGCAGCTCTGCCTGCCTGGTCTCACGGCAGCGCTCGTAGCACATCAGGATGCAGCAGTCACACCTTAGTGTGCCACAGCAAATCACTTGCTGCCTTGCCATGATACTCCTTCAGCAGATCCAGTGCCATGTGCCACAGCATCAGGCAAGCAGATGTAGTCGAGGGAGTGTCTTGTTTGCCTTTGAATGCAGGCAGCAGTGGGCCAATATTGGTAGCACCTCAAAGCTCCACCAAAGGCAGAGTTAGAGAAGGGTTGGACTTGATGATCTGAGAGGTCTTTGCCAAGCAAAACAATTCTATGATTTTGTGACTGTGTGAAGATTATGTCATCCTATGATGATCATACACTTCTATGACTGTGGTGATTCTATGGCTCTGTGATGATGATTCAATGATGATTCTATGACACTGTGACTATGATGATTCCATGACTCTATGACGATGATTCTATCATTCCATGATACTATGACTCTATGATGATTCTGTGACTCTATGATGATGGCTCTATGATGATTCTATACTATGACTATGATGCTTCCATGGCTCTACAATGATGATTCTGACTCCTCTATGATACTATGACTCTATGATGATTCTATGACTCTGTGGTGATGATTCTATGATACTATGACACTACAGTGATACCATGACTCTATGATTATGATTCTATGACTCCTCCATGATACTATGACTCTGTGATGATTCTGTGACTCTATGATGATGATTCCATGACTCTATGATGATCCTGTGACTCTATGATGATGATTCCATGACTCTATGATGATCCTGTGACTCTATGATGATGATTCCATGACTCTATGATGATCCTGTGACTCTATGATGATGATTCCATGACTCTATGATGATCCTGTGACTCTATGATGATGATTCCATGACTCTATGATGATCCTGTGACTCTATGATGATGATTCCATGACTCTATGATGATCCTGTGACTCTATGATGATGATTCCATGACTCCTCTATGATATTATGACTCTATGATGATGATTCTATGATGACCCTATGATACTATGACTCTACAATGATTCCATGACTCTGTGATAATGATTCTATGATTCTATGATACTATGACTATGATGATTCCATAACTCTGTGATGATGATTCCATGATACTATGACTCTGTGATGATTTCATGACTCTATGATGATGATTCTATGACTCTATGATGATGATCCTGTGATGGTCCAATGATTCTGTGACAATACCATGAGTCTATGATTTTATGATACTATAACTCCATTCTGTGATAATTCTGTGCTGATTCCATGTTCCTATGACTCCAGACAAGCAGCCCATTATGCAAGGCCCTAGAAATGCTGCAGCAGGCAATGTCCCCCTCAACAAGCCTGCAAACAAGAAGCAAAACCATTTGACCATGTGCACACAGACATCAGCATGGAACAGACCTTAGCCAACCTGACAGGCTCATG
Source organism: Ramphastos sulfuratus (assembly GCA_013399055.1). Lineage (NCBI taxonomy): Eukaryota > Metazoa > Chordata > Aves > Piciformes > Ramphastidae > Ramphastos > Ramphastos sulfuratus. The sequence goes on along the minus strand of WBNM01034737.1, from coordinate 9,435 downwards.
AACACTCAGTCCACCAAACCAGGCTGAGATATGTGCACCACTGCTGGTGTGTGAAATACTTCAAATGCTACTTGGAGGCAGCAGGCTTCAGCTGCCTATGTCAAGGCAGTAACCCTGTAGCTTGCGTAATTGCCTCTGTACAGGAGTTCGTGTTCAGCTGTACCTCCCTCTGTGAAAAAGTTGAGCTGCAGGATAAGAGCTTTCACACAAGCAGCTGCTGCCAAGAAGCAGATTAGCAGGTAATCAGTTGGCTGGGCAGTAACTTTGTCAGCTCCCAGAGCCTTGCTGCGTGCAGGGGGGAATGGCTGAAGTGTCAAGGCAGGTGAGTGAGGGGCGGAGGGGGATGGCTGAGGTGTGAGCTTTGAATGGGCTGTGGGGTGAGAGGAGTAGGTGCAGCATGGCCCTAGGTCACTGGCTTCTGAGGAGTGGTGGGGGAAGATGAAGGAGGTGGTGCATAACCCCAGTCTGAGGTGCTGTTATGTTCAGGAGAAGGGGAAAGGAGACCTTCAAGTGCCCAGCCTCCTACTGCAGCTACCCACATGCATGTGAAAGGATGAGAACTGCTGGCTCCTGGCACTCAGGGTGCTGCCAGGTAACCCATGTGAGCACCACACCCTGCCAGCCACCAGCAAGCTGTCTGATTCTCCAGCACAGGGATGGGGAGAGGGGCAGCATCCCAGGCTGGCAGGAAGCAGTGCCAGCTCCAAGTGGCTTTGAAACAGAACCAGCCATATCAAAGTTTTCCTTCACTGCTTTTTAAAGTTCATGGATTTATTTCCATCCAGTGGAAGACAGCTACTGGGTTTCATATTTGAAGAACATCTAAATCCCAGTAAGGGATAGAGAGCCCAGCCTGATTCCTTTCTGTGCTCAGATCCATGCACTGTACACACCAACACCCTGACGAGAGGCAGTTGTGTGCTTTGGCCACTTTCTGCCAGCTGCACAGACACGAAGGAAATGTCCAGGGAAATAACTTTGACAGGGGCTTATGTGGCAGCATTTATCTAGCTCTGCCTCTGCCTTCCCTTTTCAGGACCTGCCCTCCTCCTCCAGCCCCAGGATGCTGGCGAGGAAGGGATTAGGGAATAGAGGGAGAATACCAGAAAGGAAACATCACCAGGGATTACTAAATCTTCAGCTTTTCCTTGCCTGACAGTAGTCCCTCAGCGCTGGGGGATGCAAGCTACAACAGCCCTGTGAAAAGATAACTCAGCCCCTACAAGAACCCAGGAGCAGACAAACAGCCTGACAACACCCAGCACTTCTGTGGCATTCCTGAGCTCTACAAAGCACTTGCCCAGCTCCTCACATGTTGTTTGCCTCCTCCCAGCTTTCCAGCACACCACAGCTGGCACAGATGGGATTTGCCCCAAGATGTGGGTATTATTTGGGGGGAGGTTGCTGCCTTTTTAAGTCGACTCACTGTAGGCACTGGGTCAGTGTTGCCATCACCATATAACTGTCACAGAACTTTCTTTTTTTTTTTTTTTTTTTTTGATGGTTGTTTTTTACTGTTACTGCATTTATTCCTTTCTTCCCCTGCCACCCTGTAACAAAGGCAGGCAAATCCAGAGCAGGACATGTGTTATTTAATATCTGTGTCAATGTCAGAATGCAGGCATGCTTTTATTCTTTTGCCTTTTGCAATGGATGTGTGATACCTGATATATTAGGTATTAATAAAGCAGACTGCTTTATGCTGTTTATATTGGTAATATGATTCTGGGTCTTATCCCCAGCTGAGAGGAGTAGGAATGTAGATTTTTTTTTTCTTCTTCTTCCCCCCCTGTATGTTATTGCCCAGCCATGGCTAATCAAGTACACAATATATTCTGATTTTTGTGTATTGTTTTCTTTTTGATTGACTTTAATTAGAACCAGTTCTCTACATAATAAGCAGAAACATAAAATGTGGGAGGGAGGTAGCAAGAACTAAAAGGAGCAGAGAATGAGGCAAAATAAAACTCAATAAAGAACCCAGCAGAGTGGTGTAGCCTTGCACTTCATCACCCATTTCGCAGTACTTTATCCATAATTTCCAGCACCAGCCCCACCTATGCCTCCAACACTCATCTGTCCCAGAAGCATCAGTACGAGCCAGGGCTGAAGATCTGCATTAACCAAGAGGTTAATCAGAGAACCACAAAATGGTTTGAGTTGGAAGGGACCTCAAAGCTCAGCCAGTTCCTAGCCCCTGCCATAGGCAGAGACACCTCCCACTAGAACAGGTCACTCAAGGCCTCATCCAACCTGGTCCTGAACACCTCCAAGGAGGCTATGGACACAGAAGCATAAAATGTGATCTTTGATCTTTGATCCCATTCTGTGCTTCTGTGCTCCACAACCTCCCTGGGCAACCTGTGCCAGTGTCTCACCACCCTCACTGCAAACAACTTCCTCCTAACATCCACTTTCAATCTCCCCTCTGCCACTTCAAACCCATTGCCCCTTGTCCTGTCATCACAAGACCTTGTCAATAGTCCCTCCCCAGCCTTCCTGTAGGCCCCATTCAGATATTGGAAGACCACTCCAAGGTCTCCTGGAAGCCTTCTCTTCTCCAGGCTCTAGAGCCCCAAATCTTGTAGCCTGTCCTTATAGCAAAGCTGCTGCAGCCCTCTGAGCATCTT
>WBNM01034736.1:0-16019 GCA_013399055.1 Ramphastos sulfuratus | reverse complement strand
GTAAGGTATAGGGGTGGGGAGAAGGTGGAAGGGTGGTTGGGAGCCCCTCCTGGGGTCTCTGATTTCTGGGAGGGGAATTGTGTTTCTGTATTACCTTTAACTTGTCTATGTCTGTAACTATTCCTGTCTGTTGTGTATATCTCTGCTTGTACATTGTGCTGAGCTGTAAATAGAGCTTCAGTCCTTAGCTTCCAGCTGGCTGAGTCTAGTCTGGGTTACTTTACAAAGTGTAGGGGGCAGGGAACTCCCAAACCATCACACCCCTCCTCCAGCAGATGTATGAAGTGTTTGAAGCAGAGAGCCTCTGACGCCCCAGTTCAGCTTATTGAACGAACATTCTATCCACGAGGCAGTGAAATCAGTCCAGGGTCCAATTTGTGCTTAAACCTCTGAAATCTGGAGGAGTTAAAGCAAATTGTGGTCTGGAAGTGTGTGCTTTGTGGCCAGCTGCCATCAGCCGTGCTGTGAGGCTCATCATTTGTAGGATCCAAAATGCCAAGGAGAGAGAGGCTGCCAATACACCCTGGAATCTCTGAGGGGGGAATACGCTTTGCGCTGTCGATGGCTCTTTCCACAGAGCCTTTCAGACTGCTTGGCAGTTATGAGCTTTTTATAGCAAGTCAAATTCCTACACCCATCTGCTTGTCTGCTTATGAAAATGCATCCCTCTGGTGCACTTGTTACATTTCATTACTGTTAAATAAAAGAAAAAGTCAACATACCTTGCCTACTGGTTTAGTCATCTGCATCAGCTCCTGATGAACTGCCTCCCCTATAAAACGAACACAGATGCTCTGGATGTAAATATCAGCCCCTGCTACAGCTTCCAGGCCTCTAATAACAAAATCAACTCTGTTTTAATGATGAGTGTAAAGGTAATGCACACCAAACAGAGCAGCCACACTGGGAAGCTTTCCAAGTGGAAGTATGATGGATACGTGATGCAGATGTTGACTTTCATGAACAATTATGTTTCCCTTGATTGCACCCTCTTGAGAAGGAAAAATTAAAAAGGAAGCAGTATTATTAATAGTCAGCTTCATTTCTGATTGCTGAAGTGCTTTGCAAAGATAAGACTTTGTTTAAGAAGTCAGTGAAAACGTTGGGATGGAAATGTTAGAAGGAAATGTGCTTAGTCCTCAGTTCTCTATATCCAATAAATCTGATGCTGTAGCATCATCTGCACTCCTCCTGCAGTGCTGTTGGGTTGGTCTCCTCCTCTCTGGAGAAAGAGGAGCACAATGGCTTTGATCTCTAGGGACAGCCTCAACACCTTGCTCTGATTTTTGTCTTCTTGTCTTTAAGGTCTTAAAAATTCAGAAGGCCTTTTTATTGGGCTGGGTATAAACAGGCAACCCCCAGTGGGAAAGTTAATGGCAAAGGGCAGCAGTCCCCAACCATCTGAGGGGTGCTTGGTGCTCTGCAGCCTCCTCAGCATCATTCAAGTGGTGTGGATGCAGGCACATAGAGGCAGTGAGGCTGGCAAGGTGCTCATAGTCATAGGCTCATCAAGTGTTAAAAATGCAAAGGTTGTAAAGACAGAAATGTCTCAAGTCTAGTCCAGCACCATGCCAAGAACCAGACACAGCTGATGAAGCTGTGCCTTAGGCTAAACACTGATCCCTTCCCTTTTCCCCCTTTTCCTCTCTCTTTTCCTGTCTACAATTATTTTCAAGTTTCCAGGCCTCCTTGTTTGAGGTTAGGAGGGCTGACTTTCATTCTGGTTTATTTTCTGTACCTTTCCATCATCTTAGTGGTTTTTATTTCTCCTTTCTCTTGTGTTTTGCTGCCATTTCCTTAGCTGGTTGGTGGCTAAAGGGGTTTGTTAAGAACAGATTTTACATCATATATGTAGGCACTGATATCAACTCTGGCTTCAAATCCCACATTAGGTGAATGTGTTCTGCCTCCCCACACTTCCTTGTCATAGAATTACAGAACCATCAAGGTGAGAAAGACCTCTAAGATCACCAGGTTCAACCATCAACCAAATACCCCCATGCCCACTAAACCATGTCTTGAAGTGCCATGTCTACATGTATTTTTGAACACCTCCAGGGATGGTGACTCCTCCATCTCCCTGGCCAGCCTGTTCCAATGCCTGGCCACTCCTTCAGTACAGAAACATTCCCTAATAACCAATCCAAACTGGAGCAACTTGATGCTATTTCCTCTCATCCTATCATTAGTTACACATCTTATATGAATCACAGAATGTCAGGGGTTGGAAGGGACCTCCAAAGCTCATCCAGTCCACCCCCCCGCCCAGAGCAGGATCTCCTAGGATCACACAGGAACACATCCAGGTGGGGTTTGAATATCTCTGGAGGAGGAGACTCCACAACCCCCCTTGACAGCCTGTTCCAGGGTTCTGTCACCCTCACAGGGAAAAAAAATCCTCCTCATGTTTACATGAAACTTCTATGCCTCAGCTTCCACCCAGTGCCCCTTGTGCTGTCAGTGGGCATCACCCAGCAGAGCCTGGCTCCAGCCTCCTGGCACTCACCTTTACATATTGATAACCATTGCTGAGGTCACCTCTCAGTCACCTCCCAGCAGCACAGCTCCAGCTCCCTCAGGCTCTCCTCCTAACAGAGCTGTTCCATTCCCTTCAGCATCTTTGTGGCTCTGTGCTGGACTCTCTCCAGCGCTTCTATGTCCCTCTTGAACTGGGGAGCCCAGAACTGGACATAGTACTCCAGATGTGGACTCACCAGGGCAGAGTAGAGGGGCAGTAGAACCTCTCTTGACCTACTAGCCACAGCCCTTCTAATCCACCCCAGAATGGCATTGCCCTTCCTGGCCACAGGTGCACATTGCTGGCTCATGGTCAACCTCCCATCTGCTAGGGGCCCCCAGATCCTTTTCCCCTTTGCTGCCTTCCAGCAGGTCAGTCCCTGGGGTTGTTCTTTCCCAGGTGCAAGACTCTACTCCTGCCCTTCTTGAATTTCATTAAGTTTCTCCCTGCCCACCCCTCCAGCCTGTCCAAGTCTGGCTGAATGGCAGCACAGCCTTCTGGTGTGGCAGCCACTCCACCCAGTTTGGTGTTGGCAGCAAACTTGCTGACAGTGCCCCCTCCATCCCAACGTGACTTGCAGCTGATTAGCTGCAATATTTCCTATAGGAATTGAATTTGAAAAGCTTAGTGGTTTTCCTTCAGCATGGCACACAGGTAGAGAGGGCACTGTGAATGCCAACTGATAATGGTGCATCCCTCATCTCCTGAGGAAAAGCCTCTTTGCCCCATCCAGCTGTCTGGGTGCTGCTCGTGGGACATGGAATCTTATTCAACTGGATTTATAATGAAGTTCTCACCCAAGGCTGTGGGCAGTGCCTTAAAACCAGACAGTACTGAAGTCAGGACTACAAAATACAAACTTACCCACCCTCCCAGCTCCCCTAAAAAAAACCAAACCAACATTTTTCTTTTAAATAAGGCTCCCATTACAAAGCAATGATGACAGCCATGGTCTCTCCACGAGCAGCTGATGCTGCAGCCCTGCTCTGTGCTGCATTCTGGTACAGTAACCCTCTTTCTGCAGGGGGTATCTTAGAAAGCCACGTCCGTGCTCTATCTGTTTATTTAGAGGATCAAGATTAATGTAGTGTGGATGAAAAACATGTTTGTTTATAGGATTGTGACTAATGTAGTGTGTGCATTCTACTTCAGTAAACATTAATGAATATTCCTCTGCGTGAGGCTGGGCGAGCAGCTCGGCTGCGGCGGCGTTCCCACGCCGTGGCGCTGGGTGCTGCAGCCCTGGCACGAGGTCATTCTGGCTCCACCACAGGACCTTGTGTAATGTACCCATTGCTGAGGGCAGAAGGCAATGTTTCCATAGTGAATAATGAATTGGGGCACTGAAATGTTGATTGAGATTAGCCAGTAGTGACATTAAACCTGTGGGATGGAACTGATGGTACAGAATCCATTTCTTCGTGTAGTAACCTTCAGATCTAAGCCATTTCTAAGTGCTTGGCAAATAGAATCATAGAGTTTGTTTGACTGGAAAAGACTTCTAAGATTATCAAGTCCAGCAGTTGACCTACAACCAACATGGCCATTAAAATATGTCCCAAAATGCCACATTTACACATCTTTTGTACACCCCCAGGGACCATGACTCCACCACCTCCCTGGGCAGCCTGTCCCAATGTCTGACCACTCTTGCAGCAAAGAAATGTTTCCTAATATCCAGTGTAAACTGGTGCAGCTTGAGGCCATTTCCTCTCATCCTATCATTAGCTACTCATTTTATGATAACTAAATAAGTGAAATCCTGAGTGTTTGGGGGCTAGGGTATAGTTGTCAGGCAGTCATTATGAAATGAGATGGAAAGTAGCGAAAGATCTGAAAGCAACTACTCCATAAACACTTACTGCACAGCACCATCACTAAGACATAACCCAGCAGCAACTCTACCTCAACCCAGCCCTTGCTGTATTTGCCTGCATGCAGCAGGTGAACAGGAACCTCAGTGCTGTGCATGCAGAGCCCGGAGGGACAGCTGAGGTCAAGAATTCACTGTGCTCTCTAGGCACAAAGATTCTACTGTGGCTCTGGACAACCTGATCTAGTTGAGGATGCCCCTGATGCCTCTGCTTACTGCAGAGGGGATTGGACTGGATGGCCTTTGGAGGTCTCTTCCAACCCAGACCATTCTGTGGTTCTTCACTTTGGAGGCCCATAAACAGCTGCCCAAGCGTAACCTCTTTAGCAGAGTAAGGAATTTAGACATGGCTTGCAAGAATCAGCTCATCATTAGGGTATTCTTTTTTAGCTAGCTGATGCTTTCAGTGGAACCTGTCTCCTCTGCCTCTTCATGCACTTTTCCTCTACTAGTGGCTGAGGAGTATCTAAAACTTGATGTGCTGGGATGTGTTTTCTGGTGTGCAGAGGCTGTAAGCCAAGAGTAACTCTCCTCTACCTTGACAACACTTGGGAGGACTGAAGAGACAAGTCACCTCCTCTGGAGATTTGTATTTCTCTCTAACTGTTCTTGCAATTCCTCTCTAGGTACACCTTACCCCATATGCGTTCCCAAAGCTCTTGTTCTTTGGCAGATTCAGGATGACCTACCCAAGGAAGACTCTCAATATAAAAATTTCTTTAAAAAATCAGAACAAGTGCTGAGTGATTTGTGATGAATAACCACAAAGAACACACTGTGGTATATATTCAGGGAATAGGCTTTTCCTGCAGGTGCTTTTCAGTCTGTTGGAAGGGCTTAGGATCTGAATCTTGCCTGATATGGTTGCCTTTGTTGGTGCAAGGACCCAAACCTAGGAAGAGTAGCAATGTTTGTCCTTTCTGGCCTTCATGATACACTGAACTTCTCAATCTCTCCTGAGAAGGGTGGCCAAACCCACCAACTTTCAGGTGATTTTTATTCCAGTGCAGGGCATGACTTGCCACAGCTCTTTGTAATACCATTGCCTCTGGAGCTGGTCATGCCAAGCTTTAAGGCATCTTCATTTTAGACAACTCCTGGCGAGGCAGGAAAAAAGAAAATCCAAAGCTGAATGAGAAATTAAATAAAACGTTATAGAGCACAGCTGCATGCTTAAACATCTATCAGAGATGGACAGACATGATGGGGCATGAAGATCTCAAGCAAAATGATGCCTCCTTAGCTCAGCAACCTCTGTTGTGGCTGTGCAATGTAAACACCAGTGCAAGACTGGCACCTGAGGGCTTCCAGCCCCCAGGCAAGATCTACTGTGTGAGCTGTTCTGCAGCTTTCCTTTACCCTGACAGCTCCTCTTACAGCTCCTCTTACAGCTTTCCAGCTCCCTAGATGCTTGAATTCCTCCAGCAGTTCTGTGCACGCTTCCTGCTGATGCATCTGAATGCAGGAGCAGCTCTGCACACTTCCCTGGCTGCTTGGGCTGTCTGGCACAGTGCAGTAATAGCATAAAATCTGCTCTGCTGGTCCTGTCTGCAAACCATGCCTGTGCAGGTGGTTAGCAACCCTTCCCGGTAAGGCTTCCCTGTGCCGGCAGGGCGCTGCGCAGGCAGAGGGCAGCGGGGCTGATCTTGAAAACATACCACTGGGCATCTGTTGGACTTGACCTGCTAGCCAGGCATATTTGTGTGTCAAATATTGCCTGAGGGAACTGTGTCAGGTTCTTCCTAGCCGAAAGGGAGAGGCTCTGTGGCTGCAGTTTGTCTATAACCCTGGAGTACTGCTTGCAAAGGTGCCCAGCTGGCAGATGCAGCCTAGGCTGGTGGATGCATCCTTTGTGTACCCATCCGAGAAGACTTTAAACCACACCTTGCTCCGGTCTGTTCCTGCCTCTGTCTTGTTCTCTCCCAACTTGTTGCATCATTGCTAAACCCCTTCCCCTGCGGTGTGAGGTGGTGAAGGAGCTCACTCCGCAGCTGCTTCTCCTAGCGTGACCTTGCTTGGGAGATTTGGAGCTTCAAAAGGAATGAACTGTGTCGGGAAAGTAGTTTTGATTGCTGGCCACAGTTTGGGAAATAAGACAGAGAGCTTCCTGCAGGCGACTTTATTAGATAACCTGGCAAGAACAAAAGGTACCCAGCAGGGCATGCGCAGCTCCGGAGCCCCAAAAGAGCTTCATCCCAGGGTTTTGTGTAACACCACCACTTCCTTATTCCCCATTAATATTTTATCAAGCAGAAGAAGAAAGTTTCCCTTTGAAGTTCTACACTAGCAAATCAACTTCTTATTATAGCATTAAAATAGCTCCAGTTTTGCTTGGGGGAAAGGGAGGCAGGCAGCCCAGCTATAAATACTGCAGCGGAGCAGTTAATAACTTTAGGAATAAGCATTTGCTACAAACTAGAAATTTACTTTCTGTAGCCCCTAAAGCTGAACCTGCAACAGCTCTGATCTTGTTAGTTTGTCCTTTCATCCTTTCAGAGCCTAATGCAAACCCTTGAGGGGGCACTTCGGGCCCAGATGGTACCAAGTACTAAGGTACCATAAAAAAGAACATTTTCAGGATGATGTGCTGGGCTAGCTGGGAACAGAGACAGAAGCATACTAGGCTCAGACCTAACTTTTTCCACCAGTTGCCATATTAGAGGAAAATCCATGTATATCTTTATTGTGCAGTTACAGCTGGCCAGGCTAAGAGCTTGTCTGGGAAAGAAATCTCTTTCCTAGTGGACACTAAGGAAAGCACTTCGTCTGCTAAGCCTAATGAAAAGTGACCAGCGCACAGTGCTGTAAAGATGAAAAGTGCTGTAAATGTGTCACTACCTGTTCTGGGCTTTATGTGAGGGATTTGTAGCCATTGAGACAAGCTGCCCATAGGGACTAGATTTGGGCACGTGGAAAAAGGGGACTGTGCTAACAAGAGGATTGGATATGTGGATCCCGGGGTAATCCTTCCTGTGAAGCACTTTGCTGACATCTCTGGCAGATAAAATCTGGTTGTCTGTGGTAAGACAGTGCAATCTAAATACAGGCATGTTTGATCCACGGGGTTATTTCTATTTGCAGGATCAAAATAGGTCTCAGTGGGACAAGTGAGCTGTGATCACAGAGAGGGGGTCGGGAAATGCCTTTGCTCTCAGGATCAGTGCAAAGGCTGCTAACGAGACCAAGCCAAAGTTTGACTGATTTGCTTGAGCAGGCAGGAAAACAATGCAGCAGCCTTTGATAAAAGCTGGTTTTCACGTAGTGTTTTGCAGTGACATCTCTTTTGATGGGCTTTGCTGAAAAGGAAACTCGATGCTGATCAGCTGATGGCAAGTTTAATTCCATCTGGTTTCCCCTCGGGAGGCCTCGTCTGCTCCATTTCGTTATCTCTTTGCAGTTTGTTCATTTGGGAAGGACTTTTTTGCCTGTCGTTGCTTTTTTAACTACGCTTGCATGGCTGCTGGCATGACCTCAAGTAGGTCTGTCAGTAAGGACTGTCTCACAAACTGCTAACCAAGGCATGGCAAAAGGCTTGGGTGTCTCAGATGCTGTCCCCTGACCTTTTTTCCTCAGCCCACACAATACCTCTGGTCTTCCTTGGCTGCCCCCAAAACCATTCTGGGGAGGAACCCCAATGGCATTTGGTGGCTTTCTTGGCTTGGTTGTCTCAGATGCTGTCCCCTGCCACAGCTCTGCCTTGCCCTGTCCTTTTTTTTCAGCCCACAGAACACCTCTGATCTTCCCTGGCTGTCCCCAAAACCATTCTGGGGAGGAACCCCAATGCCATTTTGTGGCTTTCACCTGTACCTTCAAAGGCTTCTAACGTTTAGAGCTCAAAGCTTAGCATGTCTTATCCCTTATTCTATCTAGCTAATGTTTTATCCTTTACCTTGTTCAATTCTTCTGTGTTATCTCTTCAGTTAATAATGTAAGGAATCAATAATAATTCTAGATTTTGCTTTCTGCTTTCAAACATGGCTTAGCAAGCTGTGTACCTTCAGCTCCCCTGCTAAAAAAAACCAAACCAACCAGAAGATCCCCTTTGAAGTGATGGACTCTTTTATGGCTTTTTATCTGTTAATAGTATTTATAATCTAATGGAGAACAACTTTCAAATCTGTTTGAAATATTTCCAAGCTGCTTATCGTGATGTAGCATTACAACCCAGCACTAATTCACATTAGCCAAGGGTTGGGTTTCAATTAATAGCTGCAGTCCTTAAGTTTGTTTAGCTAAACCATTGGCATTGGCAGGGTGTTTGTAAAATCAGTGTGCACCTGTAGAGTTTTCTTTCACATTCCTCTTATAGCTTTGGACTAAATTTTGTAGATTACATTAAAAAAAAAAAGTGACATTTAAAAAAAATTATTGTGATAAATTTTCTTCCTGCATTTTTAAATTGAGAGAGCAACAAGGTACATAGCACCTTGGGACCAAGTTTTCCTCCATTTGGTTTTCAAAGCCTAACAGAAAGTCCTAGTCCCAGCACTTGGTGTGTTTATGGCCAGACTTGCCCTGGTGGCAACAAACCCAAGCTAGGGAAAAGTGACAATGTGAAGATCAGAAAGTGCCATGGGGCTGAGTTCAAAGCAGCTCCTTTTACCATTTCATCCTCTAAATGACCTGAACAGGATTCACTCATTCTCCTGGCATTTCTGTGCATACTGCACAAGTGCCCTGCAGTACAAAACACAAATAAACATCAAAGCAAGGAAAGTAATTTGACTTCCTCATCTTTTTGGATGTGTCAGTTATATAAATTTTTATTATTTATGTTTATAGAATTCCTAAAGTGCAAGCATTTGAAATAAAGTAACAGGGGTTTATCTTCCTGGGAATAAAAGGAGACTTTTAAAGTGATGTGATCAGACCCTGAAATCTGAAAGCAATATAATAAGAGAGTGGATGTACTTCAGCCAAAAAAACTGAGCTCAAAATGAAAGTTTTCCTGGTTTTACTATTTTTCTCCAATTTTCTGCTATGGAGTAGAACCTCAAGGTTTTCTCTGGGGAGCAGATTGATATGAGGGAGCCCAGAAGTGATGTTAGGAAGAAGTTCTTCAGCATGAAAGTGGTGAGAGCCTGGCAGGGGTTGCCCAGGGAGGTGGTGGAAGCCTCATCCCTGGAGGTGTTTAAGGTCAGGGTGGATGAGGCTGTGGCCAGCCTGATCTAGTGTGAGGTGTCCCTGCCCATGGCAAGCTCACCTCACCCAGCTGCTGCTGGGCTCTGCTCACGGGTCACTGGAGACAGAACAAGGGGAAATGGCCTCAGGCTGAGGCTGGGCAGGTTTAGATTGGACGTTAGGAAAAAGTTTTTCATGGAGAGAGTGGTCAGGGACTGGAATGAGCTGCCCAGGGAGGTGGTGGAGTCCCCAGTGCTGGCTGTGTTTCAGAGTGGTTTGGATGTGGTGCTTAGGGCTATGGTTTAAGGTGAATCTTGTAGAGTAGGGTTCTAGGTTGGACTTGGTGCTCCTGCGGGGCTTTGCCAGCCTGCATGTTTCTATGATTTGTGATCTCCACTGGCTCATGTGTGTGGTCCCCTTCAATCCAGGCATAGCTCCTGAGTACCAACAGCTTTGATATTTTCTGGCCAGAGCAGCACAGAGCCATCTAACTGTAGGTGTTTCATTGCTGGAGTTGCACTGGGGAAATCCAGTGCTTAATGGCTCTGTGTCACTTGATCTAGCTCTCTCTTCCTGGGCTGTGTAACATGACCTGTAAAAATGATGTTGAATTTGTAGCCTACTAAATGTTTCCCTTGTCCTGCTGGGACTTGCTCTCTCCCATTGCTCACCAGATCCCAGGAGGCAGCATCTTGCTGGTCTGGTGAGGAGGATGGGGCACTGTGAGTTACTGGCTCTGTCCTCCTCCTTCCCTCTGATGCTCCTACGAGACAGAGTGGAATGTTACATGGCTGCTTTCCATGAGCAACTGCAGCAACTCCCTTGAAGAACAGCTTGTGGCACTCTGATTTCAGCTTGGCTGTTTTGCTTGTTTACTCACAACTGTTTTTAGCTTCAGCAAGGTGCAGTGAAACCTTGATTAGCAGCAGGAATTATCAGGATTTGTTTGTTTGGTTTTCCAGAGTAAGCTTGTTTGCTTTTGTATAGATGATGTATAAATATATCCAAACCCTGGGTTTCAAGAACTGGAATAGTTTGTAAATAAAGGCAGCAGAATATGTGCTGCATTGTCAGTCCAAACCCAGCAGTTTTCATCCCAACCCAAGCAAATCAAGCACCAGTTTGAGCAGGGGATTGATCTCCAGAGATGACTTCCAGTCTAATTCATTACATCATAAGGATGAGGGACCCCTTCCCAACAGCCTTTCCTCTCCAAAGGAACAGAAGGATCATTCTTCTCCTCCAGCACTCCCATGAACATCAATGTCCTTTTATTTTTCTTTCTTTTCCTGGGCTTCGCTCACCAACTGGGCATAGCAGCCCAGTTTCTGGAAGTGTTTTTAGCTAAGCTGTGGGCAAGCAAGGGCAGTTTGCCTCTGGTGGAAGCTGGTGTGGCTCAAAGAGTGTTCAAGTCCCTCTGCATCCAGTGTTGCTGTGGCATTTTCCAAGTGCTACAGTCACACTCCTTCTGCCATCTCTACTTCTGGAAGGCAAGGAGAAGGATGGAGGTATGGGTGGGGGTGTGAGCTGTAAATTAGTGAGGTAACCTACAGACTGTCACCTTGGGCTCACATCATGTGTGAGGAGCAATAGGGACATTCTTTGCCCAGCCACACCATAGTATTTTTTGCTTCTGGTTCGATTTAGCCTGAAAGTGCACAAAGAGATTCATGGGTTTAAAGATGATGAAGAAATCGGTGGTGGCCTGCACCACTGTTTCAAGCTAGCCTGGGTGGTCCTAATAGCCAGAACCCAAATGCCTGTCTCCAGGGATTTTGGCTTTGGGGAGATCACAGAGGGTGGGGATTAAAGATTTCATATGCTCGTAGGAGCACCTTTGCCACCCAAAGCCAAAGGGACTCATGGTCCTGAGTCATTTAGAAGGGGAGAAAAATTCCACCCTGAATCAGCTCTGGATTTTCTGAGCCTGCGAGCATGTCATAAATAAAATTAAGAATCTAGGGAGTTAAAAAATGGCAAGAGCCTCTGCCAGCCTCTGCTAAAAGAAAAGACAGACTCCTTTTCTCTATCTTGCATCAAATCCCTACCCAATTTCTGCTTTAATAATAACAATAAACCCTTTTACCTAAGAGATTTTCTCAAAGCTCTGGTCTAGTTCTCAGCTTCAGACTTTAGTGAGATTCAAACTCGGTGCTGGGCTCCTTGTTCTAAACAACCTGTCTGTTGCCAACCATCACTCAAACCTCTGCTTTCTCCCTTGGCTCAGAAGAGGTTCCCCTCCTCCTGATTCTCCTAGCAGGCTCTGCACTTTCCCTCTCATTTCCTGGTTCTCTTGAGCTTTAAGAGCATTCTGGGGAAAAAAAAAGAGAAAAGATAAAGAGTAGAGTTAGTGCTTGGCAAATATTGGAAGGAGATTTGTGCATCTGATTAGAATTTATTTCTTCTTTTCTCCTGTAGCAGAGGAGGGATTGCTGTAATAGCTGAGAACATACATGGCAGAAGTTGCTGAAGAAGGCTCTTCAGTGTTGACAGAACTATGAATTTAAAATTAGCAATTTCAAGTCCTAGTTAAAGAATATTTTATGGGGGAGGGAGGGGTGCTTTATCAGTGAAGCTGTGGCTGTAGTCAGTAGGCATGAAGCTGTGGCACCAGGTTGCAAGGAATTTGAGGTGTGACAGAGGCATCCCAGGAAGTGCAATGGGGAGGAGAGTTTGGAAGAAGAGATTATCCAGCAATAAAAAACATTTTCCTCTTCTCCTGTTTGACATCAAACCCTCAAACTGCAACAGGGTAGGTTTAGATTGGACATTAGGAAAAAGTTTTTCATGGAGAGAGTGGTCAGAGACTGGAATGAGCTGCCCAGGGAGGTGGTGGAGTCACCAACCCTGGCTGTGTTTAAGGGTGGTTCGGATGTGGTGCTTAGGGCTATGGTTTAGGGATGCACTTTGTAGAGTAGGGTTATTGGTTGAACTTGCTGATCCCAAGAGTCTTTTCCAACTGAATGCTTCTGTGATTCAAGCCCCACTCTGCTTGGACTGGAGAGCAATGAGTGGCTACAGCCCCATAAAGATGAGTTCTGGCTTGGCCAAATAATCTCTGAAGCATCTTCTACACTCGTGTGTGTGAAGCGTGGACACAGGCAAAGCTGAGCTGCTTTGATGTCCAGACTCTGGCTGTGTGGATGCTATTAGCATGTTGTGAGGGAAAGGCCTCATTAGTTCATGATGAACAAAATGCAAAGACACAGAAGAAAGGAAGCAAGTCAGGGGTGATGGGAGCTGGAAAGAGAATAAAAAGCCTGGGTATTCAGAAGTGGAAGAGATCCCTGTTTGAACAGATAGGCTTGTAAGAAAGTGATATAAAAATAAACTTAATTTGCTTCCTAACATGACATTGCAGCAACATAAGGTTGGAATAAATCTTGAAATGGCTTATTGGAGAGAATACAGAGCAAAGCTTGATCAAATTGTTTGTGTATAAAGAATGAAAGAACATGTAGGAAATGGAGTTGTACTGAAGAAAAAAGTATGTTACAGAAGAAAAACAGACATGTGGTTCCAGCTCAGCAAAGCCTGTAAGTGATGCTTTCATCTCTCTTGCTGCTGAACATGAGGGGACTCTGTAATGAGCTAGCAAGAAAGAAAGCACAGTCTGACCTCAGACCAGCTGGAGCCTGAGGAATTGGATGGATCAAAGGGACTGGGATTGCCTAAGGGACATGGCCACGGCCCACTGGCTTCAGAGGGAGCAAAGCAGCTGGGGAGCCTGTGGCAGTTCCAGCATCTTCTAGGGGTTTCTCTTAGTGTTTAGGCTTTGCACTTCAACATTCCCAATGGGAGATGAGAACAAGAAATGCATCACTGCCCTACAGCTAAAATGTTGAAACATCCCTTGCAGCACAGGAGGTTCCAGCTCAGCACAAGAGGGAACTTCATGACTGTAAGGGTCCCAGAGCCCTGGCACAGGCTGCCCAGAGAGGCTGTGGAGTCTCCTTCTCTGGAGCATTTCGGGGCCTGTCTGGATGTGTTCCTGTGTGCCCTGAGCTGGATTGTCTGGTCCTGCTCTGGCAGGGGGGTTGGGCTTGATGATCTCTTTGGGTCCCTTCCAGCCCCTGACATCCTCTGAGCTGTGATCCCTAAACTGACTGTTGAATTAGAATTCAAAATGTTTGGTTGAGTCTAGGTTTTGATGGCAACGAGAGCAGCAGAATCTGAGGAATAAATGAAACTCACTTGAAGTGAGATATTGTTAGTCAGGTGCAGTGGGTTTTGTTGAGATTTATGTATGGTAGGGAAAAAACAGAAAAGAGAGAGAGAGTAGAGCAAGTCAGATGAGCTGTCAGACCTAAAAAGTGTCATTGTTCTGGAAGCAGCTGAAAAAAGTCAATAGAAGACAATTGACTTTAGATAAATTGTCATTAAAAAAAAAAAAAAAGGAAAAAAAAAAAAGGAAGGAAAAAAAGTCAGCATTTGAGGTTCAGAGAAAGGCCTCCTGCCAATGGTTCTCCTTCATAAAGCCTGTTAGGATTATTAGTAACACATTGATAGGAGCTTTATAGAGCAGCTTCGAAAATAAATGATGAAAGGAAAACCACAAAGAGCAGCTCTGCCAGAGCAGGAGAGCTACAGTTCTGTAGCAAAATGACCTGTGATAGGGAGGGGAAAAATGGAAAGCAACTAAATGAAACAATTTGTCTCGATTTCTACCTTTTTTTTTTTCCTTTTTGTTACAATCACCAGATGCTGTGATATGGAACGCAAAGGAAATTTCAGACAGGCCTGGAATTCCAAACCCGCAGTAACAGCTCTGAAAGCTGAGCCATCAAAGCCACTGCTCTGCTCACAAGAGTGCTGGCACCTTCAAAGACTCATTTGGAGATCTTTGCTTATAATGGCACCTCTTTATTCATCTCAATTGTCCATTTGCTCTTTTCCATGGGCTATAAAAAGAGGGAGAAGGAAAAACAGTTTTACAACATTCTCATACCAAAAGCCTGGCGTTCTGCCATAGGCTCCTGAGCTCCAGCAGCAAGCAGGAATCCTGAGTGGCCCAGCTTTGTGAGGCAAATCACAGCCCTCTTTAACCCTTCAGAGGTCGGTTTTGGGAAGATGTCCTTCATGGCATTCCCTGCTGCTGCCGAGCTGTGCTGAAAGCGCATAAAATGTGCTGAAAGCAGCAGCTCATAAAATGGTTTGGATGTTTCTGTGGTTACTGTGAAAGCATTAGGCTGGGGGAGGAAGGGCTCAGCCTGCAGAGGNATCTTCAAGGTTTTTTCCAACCTGATGAGGTCTGTGATCCTGTGAACTGATCTGCCTTAAAGAGAAGGTCAAGAATTATGCAGGGTGTGTAAGCCCTCTTCTCCCTGAGCTACACCAGCAGTAGGAATGCTCCTTACAGAGGTTGTTCTTGTGCCTTGCTCTGAAACAGCAATATCCACAGAGGTGGGATGCTAACCTGACTGGACTGGCTCAAGTCCAGCTGCCCAGGGAGGTTCTGGAGTCTCCCTTTCTGGAGATATTCAGGAACTGTCTGGATGTGTTCCTGTGTGATCTGCTCCAGGAGATCCTGCTCTGGCAGGGGGGCTGGACTGGATGAGCTTTTGAGGTCCCTTCCAGCCCCTGACATTCTATGATTCTGTAAGTCCACCTCTATCAGACAAGAGCCCATCTAAATTATCCTGTAACACACAAAAAATAAATGCTAATGCTAGAGAAGCTTCCAAGTACCCAGCATGGGATCTTCAGGTCCCAACTATTAGAATGTAGATGTCTCTACTCAGTCACAGTTTCAGGTGCAGCTTGAACTCTGAAGACTAGGACTGGTCACTCAGCATGGCAGGTTACCCTTCCCTGAGGTGTCAGCCTCTCTGGAAACCTTCTTGGCATTAGCTTGGGCAGATCTGGAGCCCAATCACAAAGCCTCAGTCCCCAGAAACATGGAGAAATGCCTTTATAATATTTCTCATTAATAATAGCATAGGAAATAGCTAAGTTTCTGTCCAAGCAACGTTTACCTGGTCTGGTGTGAGGTGTCCCTGCCCATGGCAGGGGGTTTGGAACTGGATGATCTTTGAGGTCCCTTCCAACCCTGACAGTCCTCTGATTCTGACTGTGCCCATCAACGTGCTGATCCATGGGATCCACACTTCCTTGGGTTCCAGTTCCTTGCAGCTAATAAAGTGGGGCGTGGGGCTTGCTCTGCATCTGCTTGAACGAGATCTGCATGCAGAGTGAAGCACGGAGGCTGAAGGTCTCTATCCTGGTATGATTTATAGAACTCATGAAAAATGTAAGCAGATTGAGTTATATTGGCACCATATATCATATTGCTGGGCAAAAAATTAAGATGTATCAGTGGAATTTAAGTGACTAGTTTCTCCCTGAATATTCATTATGATTAACCCTGCTGTGTCTGCAGTGTGCTGTGCCATGGGCATCAGCAAGAAAGCGGCAGGCAGATTGTCCAAGCGCTTCAGGGACTCCAGGCTGGCAGAAAGTGTGCAGAGCTGTGTGTGGGTGTTAGGGATAGAATCACAGAATCACTCA
>WBNM01034725.1:91195-123890 GCA_013399055.1 Ramphastos sulfuratus | reverse complement strand
CACCTCAAGCTCTGTGGCAAGAATTAATGTAGTAGCACAAGGTTTTCAGGACTTGCACCATGGGTTGCCAGCAAGCTCCCTGGATGACTCAAAGATTACCTTCCCTGCAGCTGGACTGCTGCACTCTTTCTTTCTCCCACTGACATCCACAGTGTTCCCGGTGGACCACCTGTGAACATCAGGATTGCATTACAGCAAAACTCAACATGGTGCATCTCATTATATCTAGATTGAAAATTCTGGATACAGCTAAGATGTCTACAATGTCTTGTCCATTTGATCTCAGGTTTATGTCACAATCTCAGCTGATAAAGTTGCAGACTTGTGCAAGCACCTCTAAGGTCTCCCTTTTGTGATAGATTTAGTTCTGGCCTGGAGCTGGATGGCAGCTTTTTTTCATCTTTACTTTTCCTTGCTTGTAGAAATGTTGATATGATTAGAGCATGGCTCCAAGTGTTCAGTTAGTGGGTTTGTAATTGATATATAACATCAATTGACATATAACATCATAGTGCTTCCCAGGCCAAGGAACTACTACGTGAGATCATAGGAACAACACCAAGCAGCATTCAGAGTTACTCTGCTGATTTGTAAAGGCCATCTACTGAAAAAGAACCCTTACCAGTGCAGTACTGGCATTTCATAGGATAGAATCATAGAATCAAGCAGGTTGGCAGAGACCTCCAAGCTCACCCAGCCCAACCTATCACCCAGCCCTAGCCAATCAACCAGACCATGGCACTAAGTGCCCCATCCAGGATTTGCTTGAACATCTCCAGGGACAGGGACTCCACCGCTTCCCTGGGCAGCCCATTCCAATGCCAATCACTCCCTCTGTGGAGAACTTCTTCCTAACATCCAGCCTGAACCTGCCCTGGCACAGCTTGAGGCTATGTCCTCTTGTTCTGTGCTGGGTGCCTGGCAGAAGACCCCAACCCACCTGGCTACAACCTCCCTGCAGGTAGCTGCAGAGAGCAATGAGGTCTGCCCTGAGCCTCCTCTTCTGCAGGCTGCACACCCCCAGCTCCCTCAGCCTCTCCTCACAGGGCTGTGCTCCAGGCCCNCTACCCCTATACCTTACCCCAAGGTTTGCCTTACACGCAAGGAGAATTTTGAGGATTGGTCAGGGGGATTAGAAGAAAAGTGGTTAGTGAGGTTACTCGGCAGAGAGGAGAAGCCAGAAGCTAGACCACCCGAGACGCTGTGCCCCAGAAACTCTGACTTATCATTTTTTTTGAGTGCTTTTTCCTAAATATCTCAGCAAGCCTGTGAGTGAAGTAGACATCACCATTGTTTCCTTTTCACAGCCTATAATATAATTTTCTCTATTAAAATATTCCAATTAGCTCAAACCAACACACCAACTCTGCCCTGCAGAAGTCCAGTGTGGAGGTTCTGTTGCTGCCCCTCCTGGTGCCACCCTGCACTACAAACTCTCTCATTTCATGGGCACTGGAGCCCAGGCACCCTCTGACCACCACATCTGTCCCCAGTCCTTCTCTGTGTGGGAACAGCAGGGCAAGCAGGGCTGCACCCCTGGTAGGCTCACATAACAGCTGGGATAAGAAGTTGTCCTCCATACACTCTAGGAACCTTCTAGACTGCCTCTTCTCTGCAGTATTTAAGTCCCAGCAGATGTCTGGCAGGTTAAAGTTGCCCACAAGAACAAGGGCAGGTGAGCTTGAGGCAGGCTCCAGCTGCTTAAAGAATAATCAATCAACCTCTTCTTCCTGGTTGGGTGGTCTATAACAGACACAGAATTTGGTTTTGCAGCCTCTGTACTGGTGAAACCCCTGTTGGAACTGGTTTGCCGCAAGGTGTCTTTCTATGAGAAGATTACCTACTACCACCTAAGAACGGCTGGGGTGTCCCTGTCTCTGTACCAACACAGGAGGTACTCATTCTGCCCTGACCAAGAAGCCATTTTGAAGAAATGTAAGTTCAATCGCTCCATGGGCTTACTGCTGTGTCCTTCCTGTTCTCTTTCAATTCGTCTTGCAAATTGCTCCCTTTTTATTGCTTTTGATTTCAGGAGCTGTTTGTGACGTGGCAGTGTTTCCTGATGTTCACTGTGAGATGTGCTGCGCTATGGCTGCATCAAGAACAGACTAGCACAACAGCAGCAGATTATCTAGGTAAATAAGCTGATGCTGAGGCATGGGCTTAGGAGTTTTCCTTCAGAATAAACAAATACAGCCTGGGCAAAATGTCCTCATCATGAACATAGCATGAAGCTGCCCAAAGGAGCAACCATCAGTTCCAAACCTTTTGTGCTGTAAGTTGGGTAACACCTGAGGACAGTTGGATCCTTTCTGAAGGTAATCAAACAGGATTGCTCTGTTGGTCTGACCAGCATGTGGTGACTGGGTTCAATTTGGGGCTTGCTCCAGACCTGCTCTGCTGCTGCTGTAAACCAAAATTCTCATGTGTAGGCACAGGTCACATGGCTCTGATTTTTCGTAAAGTCTTCTGAATTTCTGAAAGACAGATCTTTGTAAGACATCTGAAATTGAGTACTCCAAACTCTAGCCATTGTATAGGTCACAGTAAATAAAAGAGGAAGGGTTTAGTAGTGTCAGTGCATGGAGTAACTTCACTGCCCTTGAAAGGAGCACTGAAACACAACTGCGGAGAAGTTTTCCAAGTGACTTTGCTGGGAAATGAAGAGACTGAAATATTCAAAATGTTAGGAAATACAGGGAATTATTTCAGCCAAAATGTAGAAGTAGGATAACATTTTAACATATCGAAACATTTTATTTTATAAACAGAATATGTCAGGAGGGATTTTACTTTTTTTTTTGGGGGGTGGGGTGGGGAGGGGACTGGCATTGTTTCTTTGTGGGTTTTTTCTTTTGGACAGAAATGCTTCTGTTTCAGATACATTTTTGTTCTTGATTTTTTTTCCCCACAAAATGAGAAAATTGATTTATTCATGTGCTGTTTCTTCTATATTTAATTAGATTCAGATGCCAGATCTTAAATTGTGATCATCTTTGCCATAAGGCTGTGTCAAGACGTTGTGTGAAGCAGTTTTAGTAAAGCAGAGCATCAGGATAAAGGAGCAGAGCTCAGGACGCAGCTGTTTCATTCCTGTCATTGTTGGCCAGAGATTGATGTGTTGTAAAAAAGATTCCTCTGCTCCTGGCCTGAACCAGGAATTTCAGACACCTGGCAAAGCACGGAGGGAAGCTAATTGAGAGTACAGATAGCTCTGGTGCTGCTCTGATTCACCCAGCTGCTGGCAATGAGACTCCGGTGGGAAGAGACCACGCCAGGGGACAAAGGAAACCCAGGGCTCTGCTAAGCGAGCTCACCACTTCAGCTGCGGCACTGTGAAGCACTACTGGCCTTGGCATTCTGCTTTGAGCTGCTCCTTCCTGTCCTGTCCAAGGCACTCCTTGCATTGCCATGAAGTAGGAGAGACACATGCCTGCTGTCTGCAGTTCAGCCAGCTCTCCAAGTGCAGCTCACTTTGCCATTTTAAGCTGTCAATTCTAAGCAGAAACCCATCTTTATGCCACTCTGGCTCTGGATGTAGGTATTGAGGGGAGAGCAGGGTTCAACTGCTGGCTGCCTTCTCAGAAGTNTGACAGGACAAGGGGCAATGGGTTTAAACTGGCAGAGGGAAGATTTAGACTAGATGTTAGGAGAACATTCTTTACAGTGAGGGTGGTGAGTCACTGGAACAGGTTGCCCAGGGAGGTTGTGGCTGCTCCCTCCCTGGAGGTGTTCAAGGCCAGGTTGGACGAGGCCTTGAGTAACCTGTGCTAGTGGGAGGAGTTCCTGCCTATGGCAAGGGGTTGGAACTAGATGATCCTTGAGGTCTCCTTCCAACCTTACCATTCTATGATTCTATAAGTCTGGCACAGTTCTGATACAGGCAAGCTTAATTCAGGCATGTGAGTGCATTGTTCTTCATCTGCTACGTACACATTTTCAATCTTCAATGTATGTATTTACAGAAGTGTTTTTTGTCATAGAGCATACGATGGATTGGGATATTGAACAAGGAGCCCCTCCTATAGTGATAGCTTGAAATCCCTGAGCTGGAGTCAGACTAAAAGCAAATTCTCCCTGGTCCTTTGATATCCTTCTGCACTCTGACAAACTCCATTGTTAGAGGATATTGAAGTGCTTCGCCAAGGGGATGCTTTGTTTCTGAGGTAGCACACAAAGGTCTGGGTTTGAGAAGGTTGAATGATTCATCCAATATCACAGTTTGGTAGCAAAAATTAACTCCCAACCCCTGGTCCAACCAATGCTTTTTGCTGTCTCTCTTAGGGATTAGTTGATTTAAGTAGTGTCATGAAGCTGCATTGTTTGAATGAGCTAATAATTCTGAAGTGCCCTGGAGTAGCTGGCAAGTCTGCAGAAACAAGCAACACAGCACAGTTTAAACTCGTCACAATTTTCTGTATGCATACAGACATGGCAGAACACACCCAGGCAGTGAAAAGGGCAAAACACTCCCACAGCAAATCTTTACCCTGCAATCCCATGTGCAGACAGTGCCCCTGGTTTCTGTGGGAGCTGTTTCTGAGTTTTGTCTGTCTACAAGCAGACAGAAATGCTCTGCCCTAAAAAGAACAACTGAGGGGGAGAGGGGGAAGTGTTTCTTAAAATCCTTAGTAAAAGCCTCTCTGCTTTACCTAGAGCTCATTAGAGAGCTTAAAGAAAACCCAACGTGAGGTTTAAATGTTTCCCCCACCCCTTAGTTTTATAGATAGTCAAATGGCACACAGGTCATGACTGTCTCTGCCATCAAAACCTGAGAAAGAAGGTTAAAAGATCCCAGGGATCCTTCACATTAATTGCTACCAATGTCAGGTGGTGTTTGGGCTGTTAGAATGGGAGTGTGGTTTGTGCTTTCAGGTTGGACTGAAGCAAATCCTGCACATGCTGATGGGGTATGCTCATGTGTAAAGATACTCACCCTGCCGCAGTAATTCTAAGTGCCTTTTAGCAACCCAAGTTAATAGAGTCTGTAAAACTGACTGGAATTAATTTGAAGCCTAATCCATAGAAATTTGCACAAAAATGCATTATTCATTCCAGAGTGGCAGCAGGGCAGAGAAATGAAAGAAGCGGGGAGGAAAGGCAGAAGCAACACCTAAGGCAAAGGGCTGTCATTTGAATTTCACAATGGAGGATGAGACAAAGACCCCTCTTTGTCCAGCTAAGCTGCCTTCTGAAAGGCAAAAGTCTGAAGGAAATACAGAAGTGCACAGCCTGAACGTTAAGGCTGGCTGGACGCTGCATTTCTCATTTCTCAGCGGTGCACAAGAACAACCAAAGAGAAATGAAGTTCCTATAGCTCTGTAGCACAGTGTCTGGGATGCATTTGCCCTGTGGCCTGCCACTTAGTTTTGTCTCCTGTTCACATCCTGTATGCATGCAGAGAAGTGTCAGAGGTTGCAGAGACAGTCAGGAGTCATCCAGCATTTGGGGGTTATCTTGACCACTGGCCAGTGTCTTGCATTGCCTAACAGACGTATCTCAGGAGGCCAAAGGAAGAGAGAGGGAGCTGGGAAGAAAGCGGATGAAAACCTGTGTTTCAGAGTTTGGTGAAAAGGCATGGCCTACAGAGTGCATTTAACCCTTCTAGTTGTGACTGTAGGTGTTAAATTTGGAGTAACCACTTCACATGGAGTCCTGCCTTGAGCAGGAAGTATCCAAAGAACTGTGTGAGGTTGTTAGGTGGAGTGGCCCTGGTCCAGAGCAGGGCACTGCTGATGAAACTGACACAGCAAGGCCTGGATGGGCTCTTACTGGCACAGTTGTATCCTGGTTCTTCTGATCAGAAAAGCAAGCAATAATATTTATAATCTAGATTTGATTGCTACAGCCTAGGAGTCTCCTACCAGTTTGTACATGGTAAGAGTCTTGGTTCTTTTTCAGGTTTCTACATCCAATTGCTAGACTGAAGTTTAATTTTGTCCTTTTGGTGACTATATTTAGCCAACGAAGGGCTGGTTTGATTTCAGGTGCCTTCCTGCTGTTAGGATGTGGCTGGCAAAAGCCTAGGAGCAGCCTGTTAGTTACTGGGATTGAAGCAGGCTGCACTTGGCACTTGATTTCACAAGGAGCCATCCACTCCCTACATCAGTTACTTAGTTTAACCTGATTTGACCAAAACTTTCTGAAAGGGAAACCACAACAGAATGTCATGAATGGTGTGCCTGGAAAGGCAACATAGCTCACAAAATGGTGACAGCTCTGTGACTTCTTGTCACACAGCTGTGTAGTAATAGAAAGATACTCTCCTTCTTTCCCAAGCATGGTCAGAACCTGCAAATCCATTCCTCCGGTGCTGAGATAATGGTTAGACACTAATGGGAAACACATGTCCAGTTGTGTTGGGCTGGAGATGTAGGAGGCCTGACTGTAATTCTATGATTTTGTATTTGAGATGTTCTTTGGAAGGCTCTCACTGACCCCTGGTGCAGGCTCAGACCCTAATGACTGCTTTACAGGTGTGAGGTTAGGAGATGCTTGGAGATATGCTGGCATCTCATTGAGGAGGGAAGCTGGCCTGCTGTTTATTTTAGTTCTGTGGGACAGTGAGATTAGATACTGAGATTAAACTAAACAGTTTGTTCATTGCTTATTTATATCTGTGGTTGCCTGGGCTTGTGCTCTGCAAATTCTCCCTGGTTCTTGGCACTCTCCGCTCAGCTGCAACTGGCACGTGGGACTGGAGCATGGAAGCAGAGTGCTGGCGTGCAGCAGCAGAACTGGGCTGTGTCTGGGTTTGGCCATTCTGTGAATTCCCACTGCTATTGCAGGGGGCAGATGGACAGTGATAAATAACCTAATAGAGCCTCATGCCCCAGGCAAACCAAAACATCAGAAAGAGCAATAGGTAGGAAGAACTTTGTGGGACAGGTGCTAATGAGGGGGAATTTTCAGAGCTTTCCCTGCACCCTGGGGAAAACAAGGCCCTTCTGCCTAAGGATGATGTGCAGGAGGATGGTGTTTTGATTGCTTCTCTCAGTAAAGAAAGTGTTACAACAACTGCAAGGCTTAGTTAATGAAGGAAAACAAACAAGAAAAGGTGAACTATCTAGACAGAAAAAGAGAGTAAAAGACAAAAGAAGAGGAGAAAGTGTCAGCTTTCTTTTGGCATTCATGTGCTCTTTATATAGAGTTTGAATGGATTTTCCAGAAGAGGATTTCCCCTTGCATTTGCAATTCAAAGTTTCTAGCAATTTCCACTGCTTCCCTTGGCAATTCGTCAGCCTCTGGATTTTCCAGGTCTGCTTTTCAGATGCAGTGTAATTGCTAAACTGTGGGGTTTGATTTTTTCCTTCCCTGAAGTACTGTGACTTAAAGTGTATTTTGTTACTCCTTTAGATTTTGGTCCAAAGCTGACAAGGTACAGGGACTCTTCCCTGTGGGACTATTGGTTTAACTCATGGTCTTCATGACTCCTTGGATGTATGAAAATGATGTGTCTCTCTCTCCATCTTGTTCCCCTGCATGAATCAGACCGTTTAGATAGATGGTGGTACACAACTATTTTCAAGTGACGATGCCAGCAGAGGGGTGGCTGGGACATACTCCTGAAAATAAACACCATCAAGGGGGAGGATGCAGTTGGGATGATAAGCAAAGAAATGCGACTTGCTGCATCACTGTCTTGGGAACAAAACCCCCTCCACACCACTTTGTAGGCAATTCCATTTCCTCTGTGTGCCTATCCAGAGTGCTCCTTTCGGCTTAGTTGTTTGGAATTCACATCCAGAAGGTAACAAAGGTTATCTAACAGTAACCACTGTGAAAGAGGTTTTGCTTTTTTTTACCTCTCCTAGTGTATAAAATGTGAAAATTCTAACAGAGCCTTGCTTTACATATCTGTTGTTACTGAGCTGAAAGCATTTATTACTTGTCAAAGCAGGACTGCATGATAAAACTGTGACCACTAAAACCTGAGTATCTTGCAGAGAACCTCTGTGGTGGAGAGCAGAGAACTAACTGACATGTGGATCTGCAGAATCCCACATACAGTGAAGATGTGTAAAGTGAACATCTTCCCAACTTGTTCTGAAGATCCTGAAGTAGGATCCTGATAATGGATTTGTTATTAAAATGAAGACATGCAGTAAGTTTTTTCCTAATCACTGCTGTAACAGGATGGTGAGAGTATTTGGGATAAGCTGTAGCAATAGGTAATTGTATGTGGAGGCCCTGCAGCCTGATCAGGCAAAGGGTTTCAGAGGGTGGCATGGGAGAATTCATTTCACAAGAGGCCCCTTTCAGATACTCTCCAGGTTTGGAGCTCCTTTCCTTTTAGTACACATTGTGGGAAAGCACTTTTATAATCCTCCTTTAGAGTTATTGCAAGCAAATGCAGTGGTGATTCAATTAAAAAGCATGAAAACAGTGATGGAATTTCTTTTCTTTTTCTTTCTCTTTCTCCCCTAATAGGCCCTTTAGAAAGTCAGAGCATATGTGTAACAGTCTTGTTAGCTAGAGGCCATGTTTGGAAAGAACTGTGGTAAATCACCAAAATTAATTTGAAAAGAAACCTAGAAAGCACAAGTTTGAGTTCTAAACTGATGATTCAACAAGACCTGTATTTATTTTGCATCTTTTAACAGTCCAGATAATGCTTGGGGTAATTTTATAAGACAGAAACTTATTAGGCAAAAAGCATTGCTAGGAAAAGTTCAGGGTGCTGCATATTTCACTTTGAAATAACTTTCTTACAAGAGAACTACAGTTCTACATTCCTTGCATTTTAATACACTTCTTGCAGGAAATGATCTTTGCTAGATGATGTTCTGGAGGACCTAACGCTGGTTTATGGAGCTGAAACCTGGACAGGTGTGTGTGTGTTGTTTTTCCCTCAATGTACAGGGATATTATTTTACCTTCCAACAATAATACTAAAATATTTCTGGTCTGCTTATAGATATATATGTTCCTAACCTCTTACACATATGTCCAGTTTGGGGCTGATTTTTGGGGTTTTTAGGTGTTTGGTTTTCGTTTTTTTTTCATAGCTCCTTGTGTCAGCGTAAGTAGAATCCTAGAATTGTCAGGGCTGGAAGGGACCTCAAGGATCATGCAGTTCCAACCTCTCTGCCATGTGCAGGGACACCTCACACTAGATCAGGTTACTCAGAGCCACATCCAGCCTGGCCTTAAAAACTTCTAGGGATGGGGCTTCCATCACCTCTTTGGGTAACCTATTCCAGGGTCCCACCACCCTTGTGGTGAAAAACTTCTTCCTAATATCCAATCTGAATCTACCCACTTCTAGTTTTGCTTCCCAGAAAAGTCCCCCCCCAGCTTTCTTGCAGCCCGCTTCAGATACTGGAAAAGCACAATAAAGGTCTCCTTGGAGCCTCTCCTCTCTAGACTGAACAGCCCAAACTCTCTCAGCCTGTCTCCACAGGAGAGGAGCTGCAGCGCTTTGATCATCCTCATAAACCTTCTCTGGGCAGGATGAATAACAGAGATAATGAGGAGGGTTTATGTCCAATTTAAATAAAGGCCTCTTTTTAGATAGGACCTGAATTTTCTGTGAACTACATGACCCCTCTGTTCCAAAGTCCCTGAATACTATCATTTTCACCTTCTCGTGGTAAGGCTCTATCAGCTGGTCACTTGGGGAAGGGGTAAGAGAAGAGCTATTAATTCTCTAATTCAGATTAATGGTGTCTGGATGGTCATTGTGAATTTGTTGTGTGTCAGAGCAAATGTGCATTGCATATGTGTGTGATGGTGTCCTTTGGTGAGAACATGCTTACTTCCCTCCCCAGACTCAGGTGTGTTACAACAAGAACTGTCTGGTTGAAATCAGACCTCAATTTCCCATCAACCACCCTTCCAGATTTGCACATGATCCTGCAGGCTGCTCTGGCAGAAAATCTGTGTAGCAAGGTTTGCAGAATTTCATCGTATCTTCGGTTACAGAACTTTGGAACAGTTTAGCTTCTTTGCAGATTGTTTCCTTTCCATTTAATTTCTGAATTCAATAGACTTACGACCAAAATATCTTGGAAATCACCAAACAGAGCTCATCCCTGGGAAGTAAGGTAGCAAGGACAGAGAGGTCCAGGAGCCCTTTGCAAGTTACACAGTTCCCTTGGTTAGAAAACTTGAGTTGGTCTTGCTCGTGGCTGCAAACTCCCTTTTGAAACTCAACTGGTTTGGGTTTCTCACATCATGGTTTTTAGATGGCTACAGAAAGGCAGTGCTGGCTGTGAGGTTCAGCCTGCCTCAGCAGGTCAGTGTGGCCCAGCTGTGTGCTGTTATGGGCATCTGGGCTTTGGGATCAGGATTTTCCAGAGGTTCCTGAAAACCGACATAGAGAACCAAGTATCCAAGGGGCTGCTGCCTGAAACTGTTTGAAGGAAATAACAAAATTGCTAAACGTGTTTAAGATGGCAAGAAATAAGTGTGCTTTATAACTAGCTTTAGGCAGAAGGAGAAGGGAGTGGAAAAGAACAGAGACTGTGAGCTGCTGTGGTTTTCTTTGGGAAGCTTCTTCTCGTAGCTTCCAAGGCGGAGACCTCCTGTGTCCTGATTTCACTCAGTGAAGCAGCAGCCTTGTGGGAGTAAAGGATTCCCTTTAGCTTCCTTCCAGAATACATCTGACTCCCATATCTTAAATTACTGGGAAATGACAGCCTTCTGGTGAATAAATTACTTCAGGCGCAGATTCGAATCATAATAAAAGATAATGTTTGTTAGAAATGCATTATTCCCTAACTTGGTAGCTTATTGGAGACACTAATTGAACACAACTCTGTGGTTCCTTGTGGCATCACATAAATGAGCTAGAAATTCCGCTGGGAATTAAGGCAGATTTGGTTACTGATAGAACTGCAGGCGAGCCATCATCATTATGGCTTAAACTCATTAATGTTTACAACTGTTGTTTTAAATCAGATTTGGTTTTAACTAGGATGATTGTAAGAATCCTTTTGGTTTTGAAGATTAAAGAAAAGGAGCAGGGAGCTGGCTAGTTGTGGCATGATTTAAGAAAAGAATAAAAACTCGCAGCACAGAATCCCTGCTTTAAGATTTCAGTCATGTTTGTGGGAAAAAGATTGTTCCTATTACCACTTTTGTACAATTATTGTTGTAAATCCCAGCAGTGCTTATTGCCTGAGCTTCTGGAAAAACTGGGCAGACTGAATTGCTCTTCAGCTGTGGATACAACAGACTAGCAGTGTGAGTGCCTCTGTTTTCTCAAGTTCTTCAAGTTTAGCTTAAACAGGACACCTATTACTGAGCACGAAATGTAACCTATTTAAGTCTGAACACCTACTCTCCTACTCCCTCCTAAATCTTCCTGGATCCAATTGTATATTTCGTTTTGTTTCTCTTCAAGCAAAGCCTGCCTTTTAAAAGCAGACTTGAGCAGGGCACGCAGCGAGGCCCAGGCAGGCGCTGCAGACTCGGGATGCCAGAGTGGCTTGCGCTTTGCTGACCGTGAGACAATATCGTGTTTGCAAACAGCGGGGGTTCAGCCTTTGTACAGCTCTCAGATGATGGGTCTGTATAATGCCTACCATTCTGGGGCGTTAAGATGTACATCAGCTTCTGTGCTTGAAACTTCTCAGCAGCTTCATGGGCTTGACTGCAACCCTGTACTTGCTTGTGTTTTACAGGAAACAGATAAATGGCTAATAAAAACATAAACAAAGCAGAAAAATCCCCCTAAGTTACACTTCCCAAGAGATTCTTCATTTTGAGGAAGAGGACTAATGGAGAGTAACTGTTTAAGGATAGTGATGGTTTGTGAGTTACCCACCCCCCTGTACTATGAAAAAATCCTCCAGACTAGCCTCAGCTGGCTGAAAGTGAAGGACTGAAGCTCTATTTACAGCTCAGCACAATGTACAAGCAGAGATAGACAAAATAGACATGAATAGTTACATACATATACAAGTTAAAGGGAATACAGAAACACAATTCCCCTCCCAGAAATCAGAGTCCCCAGGAGGGGCTCCCAACCACCCTTCCACCTTCTCTCCACCCCTCTGCCCTGCCCCAGGGTCTGGCTTATGCACAAGGTGAGTTTGTAGGATGGGCCAGGGGGATCACAAGCAGAGTGGTTAGTTGGGTTACTCAGCATAGAGGCCAGCAGACACACAAGCAGCCAGAGAGAACCAGACTCTCTCTCTCTCCCTGTTATCTATTTTTGTGTCCTTGTTCTTATGCATCTCAGCAAGCCTATGAGTGAAGTAGGCATCACCAGTGTTTGCTTTTCACAGCCTATAACCTATTTTATAAAATTAAAATATTCCAATTAGCCTCAAACCAGCACATGGATGAAATCCATTTTAGCTTTCTAAGTAGAGTTCAAATTAAGTGGCAAAATTATATAACTTTCTCCAGTAAGCCAAAAATTTCTGCTATACACTGCACCCTAAATTTACCTTCCTCTTTTAAACTACCAATTTCCATCATTCTCTGCAGTGGAATGTTGACAAAGAAGCTTGCTCCCAGATGGAGTGCATCTTGGCAATCTGTCCATGCTTTTTGTAAGCTTAGATAAGAGACAATCAGTGACCCTTCTGCTCTTAGCCCCAGTCCTTGGGAGTGCATGAACTGGACCTGTTGCCACTCATGTGTTTGTTATGCAGGCACATACAGGTTTAGAACAAGTTCCGCAGCACCCATTAGCAAGTAAACAGCTTCTGGTCTTTTCTGATTGCTGACCATGAAGAGGTGTTTAAAGGAGAAAGGACTGAGGTTCCTGTGAGAGGCCTTGGCTGACTAAGAACTTTGTTGTTTGTAAAACAGCAATCAGTACAGGATAGTCTCAGCTTAGACACTTACACAGTCACAGTGCTTGACATGTGAAACTTGGGACACTTTGAGGTCAAGCTTCGAAGATGATGTCTCTGTTAAGCACCAGAGTTGTTGAATATCAATGCCAGAAAGGTAATGCTAAAGCAAAAGGGCAGAGTATCCTAGACTTGATGGGAAATGTTACTACACATAGGTCACATCTGAATGCATTAATCTGATGATTTTAGGGAGTGAAGTAATATTTGACTTTTGGAGGATTTTTTCCTGATGAAATCTTCAATGTCTTCCACTCAGCTTGTTTCTGCCTGGCCAAGAACCCACCAGGAATTTTGCTTAAAGCAGTTACATCAGTGCAGAGGGAAGATTGCTGAACTTGCAAGCTGCTTGCTTCTGCTGTGCAAGCATTCACATGATAACTCTAACAAATTCCATGCTTCTGTTTAGAGAGATGATCTTAATAAAGAAACAGAGATTTAAAAATTTTTACTGAACATCTAACGTGACCAAAGGCAAGTTTCAGGCAGGTTAGTGGGAGGTTAGGAGTTTGTCGTGTCCTGAGGCATCCAGTTCCCCTGATCTTCCATATGTGATTAAATTGCTATTTCTAGATGAAAATCTTGCCAAATGGCTACTGGGTTTTTATATAAAATACAGGTGTGTAACAGTGCACAATCAACTTGATGAGCTGTATGAAAGCAAAGGAGTTCTTATGCTCCTCACTTGGCTAATTGTTTATATTCACTGATTAGCAAAAGCTCTCTCCCATCTTTTTAGCTACTATTAATTGCTCTGTGCATAAGCAGTCAGAATTTGGAAAATATTTTTTGTAAGCATATGCAGCAAAACATTCCTGCTTCTGTTCTTCAACCTTTTAAAAAAAAAAAAAAAAGATTCTGGTGCAAGAGGGTTGTGGGATTCCTCTTCTAGACAGTGGTGGCACTGCTGGGTTCCTTTTTGGTTGGTTGGTTGGTTTGGTTTTCTTTTGATGTGAGAAAAAGTCTTCTAGAATGCTACTTGAAGTGATCTCTGAAACTTGTAGAACTACTCTGGGGATATTCGAGGGGATTCATGTCTTCACTTGTGGGACTTTGGAATAAGGAAAAAACAGACTAGCAAATGGCAGTGTCCTCAGTGACAGGCAGGAAAGCCAGAGAAGCTGCAAAAGAAAATGGAGATGCTGCTCTGCACCTTGCTGTGTAGGAAAGGCGATGACAGCATAGAGTATGGATGTGTGCCACCTTTCTGATTAGGTGTGCTTTTGCTGGTGCCCCTCTTGCTGCTCTCTTGGGAGGGAGTGCAGAGACACCAGGCTGGACGGCTGTGCCAGTGTCTTCTGTGCCTATTGAGCAACTGAGCAGGGGGCTGCAGATAACAGCTTCTGCTTGCAGCAGAACGTGACCCTAAGCATCCTGTCTAGATCAAAGTGGGAAGTGCTGCTCTACAGTAGTGAGGCTTCCCTTTGTTCCTTTCTTACTGCAGCCTCTTGCCTGCATCCTCTCTGGGACACTTGCTCGAGTCAGTGCCAACTCTCTTTTGAGCTGTTACTGGGAGGAAGAATTTGGAAGTTAACATACATGCACAGCAAGCTGTTTGCTTGGGTGCTTTTTGGTTTGGGTGGTTTTACAGTAAGAAAGTTCTTCCTCGTGTTGAGGTGGAACCTCCTGTGCTGTAGTTTACATCCATTGCCCCTTCATCACAGAATCAACCAGGTTGGAAAAGACCTCTAGGATCATCAAGTCCAACCTATCGCCTAACCCTTCCAATGGACTAACCCCTGGCACTAAGTGCCTCATCCAGCCTCCTCTTAAACACCTTCAGGGATGGAGACTCCACTCCCTGGCCAGGCAGCCCATCCCAAAGGGCTCTTCCTGTGAGTGTGTCCTAGCACACAACAAGCTGTGGGCTGTACCAGGGTAGGGAGCTTTCCTAATACATCTTTAACTCAGGCCCCGGGTACACAGCAGACTTCCCTTTGAAGTGCCCAGGCCTGCATATTTGGCCTTCTGTTCCCTTTGGAAGGAGTCACCTGTAACAGTGACTCTTCTCTTGTCTCAGTAGAAGATGTTTGGATGCTGGGCTTGGGCTTACTCTCAGGAATACTTCCGAGCCAGATGATTCATCTTCCTCCTTGGCTGGCCGCACTTGCAGGACACCACACCCGTTCTGCGAGGGCATGGGAGGCTGGGGGAATAACTGAGGCCACAGGCTGCCATGCCAGACAGCAACCTGTGCTGCTGCCTCCTCTCGAGGGGCAGGTGGGCAAGGCAGGGGCTCCATTGCTGCCCTGACCACGGACTTGCCTCTGCTCCCTCTTTTCCTTTAGGTTTCTGCTGAGGGCTGAAGGAATGAATGGAAATGTTGGAGCCTTAAACATGGCCTGAGCATGCAGGCCTCTGCAGGGATCCTCAGCTTTGTATTTGCTGCTCAAACGTCTCTGGGGTGCTGGAAGGTGAGCGTGTGAACAAATGGTCTGTTCTGCTTTGTCTTCTCCAGTGCCGGCCCCTCTGCCAGCAGTTACATAGCTTCAGGGAGGATGTTTTAATGGGCATTTCCAGCTCGGAGGCAAACACTTAAATTCTGCTCTGCTGTAACTTCTATAGAGGAAAAAAAAAAAATTAGATTTCCATGTCCTGCCCTCCTTTTTTCCCAGTAACAAATTCAGAGGGAAAAACATTTACTATTTAGTTCTGTCCTAACCCTGTAAAACTAAACACTGAGGCCCTTGTGTTATCTCAGTAGAGGCTTACCTGGAAGGAAATTCAGAGTTAAGATTCTGATCGAGTCATCCTCTCAGACTTCCATACTTGCAGGCTCATGCAGTGCTGTGTGTTTCGGGTTCAAATGCTCCCAGCAATGAAACTGTTCAGTTCTGAAACCAGCATATAATAAATATTGGCCCATGAATGTAATACATCCCCACGGACTATTCTGTACTGCTACTTCTGCCCAAGATCCTAGATGGATTATTAGATGTGTATGGTGCATGAAAGTGCAGGTTACTTGGGGTGGAAATGAGACATGATCTGCCTTAGTTCTGTCCCAAGAGCTGACTTATTAAAAAGTTTTCAGAGTCATAATCATAGGGAGAAAATGTGTGATCCTTTGAAAAAAGCCAAAACACTGAACAAAACTTCAACTGTTTTCCCTGAATTGATTGCAAATGTGCAAGTAGAAGTAACATTTGTGTTTCTTTATCAAATTCCCAAGTGATTCAGCAGTTGCCAAAGTAACAGTGCTACTGTTGCTAACAACGCAGCAAGCTTCTCGACTTCCACATTTCTCATTGTCTAGGGTAACTCTGCCCTGCTGCTGCACTGACACGGTCAGCATCACACCTTCTTTTGCCGTTGCTCCTTCTTTTGCATGGTCAGCATTTCACCTTCTCCTCTGGGTGAAGCATCTTTGGTTCACAAATTGACTGTACAGTCACACCTAGCAGAGTGGGGGCTGGGCTCACTGGGACTCTTGAACATGACAGTAACATGGAGAAATAAGAGCTAACAAATACTCTTTTACCTTTTAACACTTCTTAGAAGGTCCTTTTTGATTTTGCTTCCTGTGGCTGTCATTGTAGCATGTGGTTACCTTAGCTTAGTTAGTTGAATACTGCTGTGATCTTTGCAAAGCAAACCACCAGCACGTTATAAGCAAGTCCTGCAGATAGTCCTCATGGCTAAGCTACACTTCATAAAACTCTTTTATTATTCACATGAAACCGTTTTACTAAAGAAAGCCCTGCCTTGATTGTGCCACACACGTTGTATCTATACTTTAGGATTAAAACTGAGTGCATATAAATTTGTATTATCTTTGTCTAGTGGTTTTCAAGACAAAAACTAAGAGGCAACTTCATCTGACTTTATGAAAGGACATCTTTTATCCATGGCAGCATCAAATATCCATTATTTATTTTTAAAAGTTAGCTATGTTATTACAGAAAAACTTATCCTGAGGGCAGAAAGTTTGCAGAAGGCCTCTGATTCAGTGAAGTCCTCCTTTTATTTGGCTTCTATGCAGGAATCTGTTAGAACTTAATTTTGACCTTCCATTTCTTTTTTTGCTCACACTAAGATGATTTGGAGCAGGGATTGTCTTTTCTGGTTTGCTTGCACAGTGTCATAGACAATGTGGCCCTTGGTCCTGGGGGGGCTATCTAAATCAAGCTGCAAAGCAGGTAATGGGTTGCTGCGATTGAGAGGGATGCCTCAGGAACAGCTTATTTACTTAGTTGTTTATTTCTAAAAAATGATACTTCCAGACAGGAGATGTAAAGGAAGAGCAGAGTGGTGGTGACCATTAATAACAATCCATTACAGGAACAGATTAGAGTAGATAGCAGGACTGCCATAATTTACAGCTGAAGTGGAACAGTACTGATTTAAGCTCTTGATCGTGTTTATAGATCCTTTCACCTCTATTCTGGGAGAAATTATTTTTATCTAGTGGGCTGTATTTTGAGTGGTGCAGAGCAGTTGGTTCTTCACTGCAAATTTCACTTCTTAGGATTACAGCAAAAGGTCTTTGTGCTTAACCCCCCCAACAAAATGTTCTCTAAAGCATTACAGGATTGCATTCTGCCTTTGTCTAGGCTTGCATACACCCAAAGCAAAAATCTGCCATTTCCAGAGAAAATTGTTGCCTGTTAGTGGCAAAAGGCTGATGTAATAGCAGACTGATGAATTAAAATTCTACATCTGTACAATTTCACTCTTTGTCTGGCGTTCATCTAGCTGCTATCTGGTTTTGTCTCAGTGTAAACATTATTGATAAGCATAAGGGAGTCTGTCTTTACTTTTCCATCCTTTCTTTTTCAAGTCCAGTGCAATTGTCTAGTGGGTAAGTGTTTAAAAAGAAGATCTGTAGCTTGGTGCTGGCCTGTAGGAAAAGAGAAAGAATGGTTTTGTGTGTGTGGTGTTGTTTTGTTTTCTTTTCTTTTGATATTTGTTGGTAAGGAAACAGAAGTATTTGACAGAGCAGAATCAGACAACTCAAAGTACTTTCAATGTATCGAATTCTTGTGCTCAGCACTCAGCTCCCAAATAACTGCCTCATTCTTTCTAGCTCTCTGCTCACCTGATTTGGGTATTGAATTCTAGCTTCGTGAAACAAAACTATTTCTGGTAAACTCAGATGTAAGCAAGCAGTAGGCTGAGTTCAGAAGAGGTCAGAGATTATGAATCAAGAATAAAAACTAGCTTAAAACAATGTCACTCTCAGGAAATGGGAGCTATTTGGCATCAGTGTGCACCCTTTGAGATAGCTACATATTCTGGAAACTAAGGTAGTGCAGAGAAAGGCTGTGGTGAGAGCTTTGCTGTTCTGCTCTCCTGTCACTTGGACCAGGCATGTTCTCCCTTGTACCACTAGCACAGTGCTTGGGTGCTGGTACTGAGCCTGAAATAAGTGAGAACATTGAAAACCATCCAGCTAGAGGAAGGCTACCTTCCCTCACTCCTGGAGACACACTGAAGCCAGGAGGTCAAGGTGAGTGTTGTATTCTGGTTTCAAGCTGCCCTTTCAGCTGTGCTGGACAACTGTTCTGTTCTGGCTTGGGATAGTTTCTCTAAGGCGTGATTGGGCGAATGCTCTGGAAGGATGGGGAAAAAAAGTGATCTTGAGACTTGCAAAATGTGGAGATAAGATGGGAGATAAGAAGTGGCAGCAGAGCCTGCTTAAGAATGACTGAGATCTGCAAAGAGCAGGGAGTGAACAGCCAAGACTCGGGCACAACAGGGAAGACTTAACAAAGCACAATACTGTACTAGAGAGAACTTCTACAACTCAGGTTCTGTTGCATGCTTCAAAATGCAGGGAAAAGTCATAAATACTATTTTTTAATACTGTGGCTTTAGCCTTCAGCCTTGCTTTTTGCTGGACTTCAATGATGATGACATGGGAAAAATGTTGCATTGCCCACTTGTGTGACCCTTTGTAGAAGTGTGTGTGTGCAAGACTGTGTGTAAATGATATATAAGGTGTTCCCTTCTGCAAAGTGGAAACTCCAGCTTGCCTCATGGCTAGGGCATGAGAAATTGAGTGATGAGTTGTATTTGTAATATGGCTGTTCTAATACCTTTGGGATCAGACTTTACACTGGATGGGACAGACTGAAATGTGTTCTTCTCCCTTGTCCTGTCCAACCCACACTTATTGCTGTGCTTTGACTTGTAAGGTGTTGGTGTTATGTTTTTTTTCTTCCTAAAAACCCCTGAGCACAAAGCAGTTTGGCACAGAAGTGAAGTGCTCTTCTCTAGCTGTCTTCAGCCCGTGATGATTTCCCCAGGCTTGGGAGCAAGCCAGCATCCACTTATGACAGGACTGTGCCTTACTGGCATTTCACAGATCAAAAATTACCTTCTGTCATTCATTCTGAACTCAAGACCTTTGTTATTGTGCTGTTGTTGGGTCTGGCTCTTTTTGGTGTGTGTTAGCAGAGATGACCTAGCCCTCATCTTACCTGAACTCTAATGAGGTAGTATCATTGCATTGCTGATCTAGTTGAATGTGATGGTCAGGTTTCTGCCCCAGTATCATCACCAGCTATTAACAAGCTGGAGAGATGGTTCCCTTCAGGCTAAGGGTGAAATGGAATTTATACAGAAAACAAATACACAGTTCTGAGGTCCTTTTTAATGATGGATGCCAAAGATATCTTATCATTTGTGGTAATGGGTTGGACTTGATGATCTTTGAGGTCTCTTCCAACCTTGGTGATACTGTGATACTGTGATTTACACTGTAAGTTACCGAGATTTGATCTTTAGCTTTCTGCGTTCTCTTTGTAACACTCAGACTGGGGAGATAGTGAGATGACACCGAAATGCCTCTTTGTGTTTGTCCTTCCAGTGTTTCCTGAAAGCCTTGTGCTGCCAGGTGTGTTTGTATGTGAAATGCTTTGCTTCACCTTCACTCCAACAGAGGCTTTTGTTCTAAAGTAGCACTGTGATTTATGTAGCTCTTTGTAGGTCGCACTATTGTCAATAAAGAGGAAATAGCACTTCCTGCCTTCATTTTCAGTAAATAAAACAGCCAGGTTGAAGGAAGAAAATCCTGGGCTTTCATTTTTAAAAACTCCTTTATTGCCATAAAATTTCACACCTATAATAAACAACTGGTAGTGTAGCTGCGCCGGCTAAAGTGCTCTGTCCTTGATTGTCTGACTGACAGCGGCAGAGCAGGCTCTTTAAGTCATCGTGATTAAATGAATTGAGCATCATGGCACTTAAGCCTCTTGAATACTAATGGATTTCGAGCACAGACTTTTTGAACTGGTGCCCACTCCTCCTCTCGCCATTCACCCTGCTTTTCTGGCGCCGCTTTCCTCAGAGCAGTGACAGTAACACTCAAACCTCTGGGCGTTTGGGAAAAACCAAAGAAAGTGGAAGCTGTAAGTGTCCCATTTAAATGATACCTGCAGTGTCCTCTGAGATGAAAGGAATTCCAGCAGCGTGTACCGTCGTGTTCTTTGCTCTGGATACTCAGGCTCTCCTGGAAAAAATAATTTAGTAGCTGCTTTCCAGGGTAAGCGTTTTGAAGGATTGGGAGGGAGAGAGTTTGTTTGCTTATTTGCCACTCTGCAAACCTTTGGATGTTAAGTATAAAGTCTGCATCAGCCTTGCACTGCTGCTTCCCTGCTCACTCTTAGCTCTCCAGGCCCCTCTACCAGTGCCTGTCCCTGGGGAGGGCTTGCCTACCAATTTCCCAAAAGGCGGCACCATATTGGCAAGATTGGCACAGCTACTTTATAGGCTTCAATGATTCTTCAGGCTAACTTTCTCTGCAAACTCAGCAAGAAAACTACATCTTGTAATAATGTGGCTCGAGTTAGTTTGAGGTGATTAGTGTAAATAGAACAACCCCCAATATTTATCTTTGTGTTAATTTTTTCCTGCTGATTCATAGGAGTTGGCAAAATTAAGCAATAACTGAGATCTTACTGCAGTATAGGAAGATTGCTGCTGTTCAGCCTGTGACGTTTCTCTGGTCAGCAGAAAGAATCACCTTGGCAACCACAGAGCATCACTCCTGGCTTTGGTGTGGCTGTGTGCCGCAGGTTGTGTATGGGTGTATAAATCACACTGGATTTATGGCTGTGAAATGGTTGTGGGATCATAGGATAAAAGCTGCCATACCAATGTGAATGAAGATATCTGATTAACTACAGCTCTGCAGAAGAGGTGAGGGGTTTTGGCTGAGGCAGCTTATTATGTCCTTCTGAAGGCACCAGAACACTGTGTATCCAGTTCTTCTGCCTTGACTGACTGAGCCGGGTGACCAAAATGCTGCTATAGCCTGGTGTGTGATAGCTGCTTTCCTGTTGTGGTCTTGAAGAGAGACAAAATGGCTCAAATACTTAAGAGAGTTCGTCTGGACAGCAGCCAGGCAGAGAGGGACCTGGGGGTACTAGTTGACAGGCAACTGAACATGAGCCAGCCATGTGCCCAGGTGGCAACAAGGCCAATGGCATCCTGGCTTGGATCAGCAAGCGTGGCCAGCAGGACCAGGGAGGTTATTCTGCCCCAGTGCTCAGCACTGCTCAGGCCACACCTTGAGTGCTGTGTCCAGTTCTGGGCCCCTCAAGTCAAGAGAGATGTTGAGGTGCTGGAAGGTGTCCAGAGAAGGGCACCAAGGCTGGTGAGGGGCCTGGAGCACAGCCCTGTGAGGAGAGGCTGAGGGGGCTGGGGGTGTGCAGCCTGCAGAAGAGGAAGCTCAGGGCAGACCTCATTGCTCTCTGCAGCTACCTGCAGGGAGGTTGTAGCCAGGTGGGGTTGGGGTCTTCTGCCAGGCACCCAGCAACAGAACAAGGGGACACAGCCTCAAGCTGTGCCAGGGCCTGCCCTGGATGGGTGTTAGGAAGAAGTACTTCATGGAAAGAGAGATTGGCATTGGAATGGGCTGCCCAGGGAGGTGGTGGAGTCCCCATCCCTGGAGGTGTTTAAGAGGAGGCTGGATGGGGCACTTAGTGCCATGGGTTAGTCAATTAGAAGGTGTTGGGTGATAGGTTGGATGCTATGGTCTTTTCCAACCTGGTTAATTCTCTGATTCTGTGACTCAAGTCAATCATTCCAAATGCTTTTGTAAACTATGAAGATGGAAAGGCAGAAGCAAATGTTGCTCCATGGAGCATGCATCCAGGGCACCCTCCCTGGCAGGAGAAACTCGTTCACTTATGGCAGGACAGGCAGGAATACTCCTGGGCAGGGACTCCTACACTGGTGGTTCTTGCTTGTTTCCACTCCTTCCTAGCTTTAGCACTCTTGTCCTTGTTTTAGTCTCCTTTCCAGGAACTTACCTATTCTCTTCTAGAGCCTGGATCTTTCAATTCTAACCTCTTCCCTGTCTTTTCCTCCAAATACTTGGCTTCAATCATTTAGTCATCCTTTGCCCCTAAAGGCATTCTTACAATAATTCTCCTGGAACATCTGGATTTCAGCTCTCTGTCTGGGTATGCTTGGGAAGGAAGAGCTGCGTTAGCAACTGGAAACTGTGTGCTGTGCTCTGTGGGGATGATGGACACAAAAAAATCTGCCAAGAAAAGATTAAGCAAGGTCGGGGCAATCTAACTCGGGCTTGTCTGGGTCAAAACATGTCTTTCACTGCTAAGTGCAAGCAAATATCTATTTTTAGTTTTTCTAAGGCAAGGACATTTTGATCTGCACGATTCCAAAGCTTCTGTGAGCCACAGGTATAGATTCCTTTGTGCTCCATAAAGATGGTAGACAGGCATCTTGCGTGTGAGGCAGCCAAAATCCACCTTCAGCCCCCTTGATGTGTCCTATCAGCAAGCCAGCGCCACCATAAGCAGCTGGTTCTTTGACTGTATGAGTAACTTCTAATTGGGTACTTGCCCTTTTTATTATTATTTTCACTTTTTGATTTATTTGTCTGTAAAAAAAAATTTGTTTTGGGAGGGTGAAGTGCGAAAGTTTTCAGCTGGGGATCCCTTGGGAGCTAGGGCATGTTTGATCACATCTGCTGTCGAGCAGAGGCCAATGGGCTCTGGAAGCAGTGGTCCAGCTGTGGGTTTAGGTGGCTCCTTTCCCTGTTTGTTCTGCCACCAGCTGAGCTGAGAAATGAGGGAATTGCTGAAAACTTGTTTTGCTTACCTCTGGGCTGCAGGGGAAGGGCATTTCCTCTGCTCATCCTCCCCTTGCTGTGACAGTCCTCATTTGCTCTGTCTTGCCTTGGGGCTGAAAAGGGGCCAGAAGACAGAAAGCTAAGAGAGCTAGGAGAGGGACAAGGATGTATGT
The DNA here is from genome assembly GCA_013399055.1 of Ramphastos sulfuratus. Lineage (NCBI taxonomy): Eukaryota > Metazoa > Chordata > Aves > Piciformes > Ramphastidae > Ramphastos > Ramphastos sulfuratus. The sequence goes on along the minus strand of WBNM01034725.1, from coordinate 100,866 downwards.
CTTCAGATGGGATTGCCTGGAGGGCAGGAAGGAAAGAGGACAGCTTTTCCTGTTGCTCCAGTCCTGGCAGCTGTGTTAACCTGACCTACACACTCAAAGGCAGAAGGCCTGCAGATGCTGGGTTTGAGCATCTGTACTGAATCCCTGGGTTGCTGACTGAAACTGCTGAAGGAAGTTTGCAAGTCAAGGCTCTTGTTACTTGTAACATCACAAAGATTTGTTTGAGAGAAGTTGATGTTTGTGGTGTGTTCTGTTGCAGTATGGATACCATCCCCTTCCTCAGGTGCCCAGACATGGAGGCTGTTGCAAATGCAACAGGCATAGCACTATGGGTTGAGAAACAGAAACCAGTCTGGGTGAGATTACCAACATCCAGAAAAGGATCCACAGGAAATTATTTATTTAGTCTCTTTTAACCTCATCATCTTATTGCTGACTGCAGCTAACTTGCAATTTGTTTGATGTCAAATACAATCTACAGCAACCTGGAGGCCTCTTTTCTTTGTACAGATCTGTATAGAGTCAGCTGCTCAGACTGACCACGAATATTTTAGGCATACAGGGAGTTAATTTTTTGTTTTTCCCCAAAAGTGTTCTCATCTGGCAGTGTTCTTGCCAATAAACTCATCTGCTAGGTTATTCCTGCAGGATGATTTACAGACTCCTTATGTAAATGGTTTCTTCTCATTTGAGTGGTTTTACATGAGAGGACTTCTCTATTTTTCTAGGGCACTTCTTAACCAAAAAGGAACTGTTTGCCAAGCTCCACCTTGACCTCTGTTTACCTCCGAGGGCAGACAACTTTTTTTCATCATTTTATGTATTGAAATGAGTGGGTTCTGGCTGGGTTCAGCAGAAAAGGTCTGGTTTCCTGAAAAGCACTCCGAGAGACTACTTTTACAGCAGCATTCATGCTCCAGCAGACATGGTAAGTACCAGAAAGTCTCACTCAAGCAGTCCTCTCAAGACCTCTAGCTCTGCTTTGCAGGCAACTGAATTTCCTCCACCTCTGGGTCCCTAAACCAAACTTCTGAACTGCTTCTGAAGCCTGCCCTTTCCTGTAAGAAACCTTAGTACAGACGAGGCTTGTTTATAGAAGGATGTATTAGACTCCTTTCTTTGCAGACAACAAAAGCAGCTCCCTCTTCTCTTAATAGCTCTAATTGATTTTTATTTTATATTTATTGTTTTGAAGTTAAACAAACCATAGGTTAAAGCCCCTCCAACCAATAACTCTAGATATTTTGCCACATGGTAAAGATACAAGTACTGCTGCAAACAAAAACCCAGCTGCTGAAGCCTGGAGTGTGTGTTGCTTGCAGATGTTCTATCTATGCTTATTAACTTGTTCATGTCTGCATCTCTTTTCTGGGCTTGGCTGCCTTTGCTCTGGGTTTGTGATGTTGGAGCCAGCAGTGGTAGCCCGAGTTCAGATGAAGCTGGCAGATAAGTAATATGAGGAAAACCTCTTTTGGGTCAGGTGTGAGAATATGAGAGTCAATATAGTAAACAATGATTGTTTCTAACTGAACTTATTCAGCATTTCCCAGCAAGAGTTTAAGAAAGAGTACACAGTGGTGGCTGTGAACAAAGACAATTCCACTTTTGACCCCCGTTCCTAAACCCAGAGGAGACAGGGCAGTTAAACCCCCTTAAACTCCAGCACAAACAGAACCTTGCAGTGTTTTTAATGTGGTTACACCTCAGTCTTTCTTTTTAGTGTCGGCAGCAGCTAATGAATTTCCAAATGTAGGCCATGAGCAGGTTGGGTCATTGTTGAACATCCTCACGAGACGAGAAGCTCTTCCTAGAGTCACACCAAGCTGGTAAGAAAAGCTTAGCTTTCTTAGCCACCCATTTAGGACCATAACCAGTTTGAGCCTGTAGCAAACTGCTTGCTCTGATCCCCTGTGTACTCTCAGGCCTTGGTGCACGTTTCTACATGTGCTGGTTTGACGCTGATTGGAATATTTTAATGAGAGAAATTAGGTTATAGGCTGTGAAGAGCAAACAATGGTGATGTCTGCTTCACTCACAGGTTTGTTGAGACTTATAAAAGCAAGGACACAAACACAGGTAAGGGAGTCTGTCTGTCTGCTGGAGCCTGTGTTTCTCTCTGGCTTGGACCTGTGTAACCCAACTCATCACTCTGCTTCTAACCTCCCTTGCCCATCCTCCAAACTCCCCTTGCACGTAAGGCAGATTCTGGGATAAGAGTAGGGGTGGGTAAGAGTAGGGTGTGGGAAGAAGGTGGAAGGGTGGTTGGGAGCCCCTCCTGGGGACTCTGATTTCTGGAAGGGGGATTGTGTTTCTGTATTACTTCTAACTTGTATATAGCTGTAAATATTTGCAATATACTGTAAATATCTGCTTGTACATTGTGCTAAGCTGTGAATATAAAGCTTCATTCCTTAACTTCCTGAGTCTGGCTAACTGGCTAACTCAGCCTAATTGGCTGATTCTAGTCTGGGTGAATTCATAGTGTGTGTGTGGGCAGGTAACTCCAAAACCATCACACTACGTGACAGGCAGACTGACCAGAATGACCTTGTGCTAAGCTGAGCCATCAGCTGTGGTTCTTGAGCACTTATTTAGGTTCTGGCCAGCTCACAGCCTGGTACTGGATCTCCCTTTCCTGTAGCCCTCGTTTGAAGGTCGTCACTGACCTTACCAGACATACCAGCAGCTTTCATCCAACAGGCACTACCTTAGATGTGAAGGGCAGCTGGATGTCTGCTGTGCCTGCTGTGCTTCAGAAATAGCAGTGGGTCAGAATCAAAGTTAAATGGTGAGCTCTCACTGGCATTAGATGAGTCCCTTGGTATTAATCATTTATAAAAGCAAGGTGCATCATGAACCCAAGGTGGTGAGAAACTGCAGCTCTTCATGGGGAGACCAGAATAGAAGTCAGATTGCAAAAATGAATGGTGATATAAATTATAAATTTATGCCTAATGTTGGCAGAGAGTAATCTCCTTTTATTTATTTATTTGTTTGTTGAAATTATTGGAAAGAAGAGACCTTTTTAAATACAGGCCAAAAGCCTGTCTTTGGAAATTACACAATTGGCTGTATTCTGTGTTGCTAGATAATAGGATTATATGCAATGTACAAAAGAACTCATTTCTGTAATTACAAAGCAGTGAGATTGGTGGGAAGTGCTGCAGTTTGCGCAGTATCATCACCAGCAGCCACTCATCTGAGTGCATTTTTTAAGTGTCTTGCTTATTTGGCATCCCTACCTTCTTTGAAAGCATTGGGTGTGCTGAACACTCTCTCTCTTTCTCTCCTCCTCTCGCAGGTAATCTGTGAGAAATACCCAGCTGTAGGAAACTGGCAAATGGTTAAGCTTTCTACAGGAACTCATTATAAGATCACCAGAATTAAAATGTTAAGCACTGCAAACTGACTCAGTCCTGCTGGAAACAAGGGCTGATGCAGTGCTAAGTCAGCCACCAGCTTTGAGGACAGAATCCTCTGAAACTGTCCAGTGAGGCAAGAGATTGCCCCATCAGATATTGGCATGGCAGTCCAAACTGCATCAAAAAGTTAAGCACTTCCAGTTTTCAGTCGAATGGCCTTTTGAAACTTTGTCTGAAGTGGTCTTGGTTCTTGCTGCATGGCAAGAGAGAAAAAAGTGCTTGGAATACTTGTTAAAAATAGCCAAAGCTCCACGTTAATTTCATGCCAACTCAGGGTTTTTTTAATGTCATTTGAAGGGGGTGTAATATCCAACTTCAAGTGTTGAGAATTTTACAGGGAATATTAACATGTCCTTATAAAAGTGCCATGCCAGTGCCACTGAGACATGATTCCCTTTGTAAACTGAGACGTGAACAGGAGTTTTGGATCAACAGATCTTCTACACTTCTGATGAATTTCAGAGTTTGGGCTGTTTTTGAAAATTGCAAAGGCAAGGGAAAGAGATTTCTGTCAGACCTTCTGGTTGGATCAACCTTGTTTTAAACAAATGCTGATTGTACTGCTCCTGAAGAAATGACAGCAGTCATTCGGGGGCCTTTGCTGTATGGTTTACAGTTGCTGTTAGATTCAGTCACTTTAATCATTCTGCAAAGAGCTCTTGGATTAATTTTTTTCTTTTCTTTTCTTTTCTTTTCTTTTTTTTCCCCAAACATTGGTTCAGTTAATAGACAATTGAACAGCACCTTGGGCTAATGGAGCAGTGGAGCCTCCAGAGCAATGCAGCAGGAGAGTTGTGGTGTTCAGTAAAGTTGATATAATTAATTAGGCATCATAACACCAGAGTCAGACATTTGCAGCTGTATGGTGAAAACAAGACAAAGAAGGCACAGATCAGATTATCTGTCAGTTTGGACTGTGCTGCAAGTGCCCTGTGCTCCTGCAGACGCCACACAGCATGGCACAGAGTGTGTAAGAGCAATTCTGTCAGGAGCAACCAGAGATACTGTAACGCTGAGGCAAGGCTAAGAGACTAATCGCTACTGCTGCCAGAGGTGGCTGAGCAGCACCTCCAGACACTGCTAGAGCTGCTGTCAGGGCTACGTTTAGAAAGCTGGGTTTGAAATATTTATAGGAATATTCAAATTCAGTTAATTTGAAGCATCAGAGATTTTGGAAGTTGGTTCTGCAAAGGCTCAACCTAAGAATGCCTTTATCCTAAGCCTGGGTTGTTGGGGAGTTTTCGTCTTGGTTTTCTTCTGTTGGTTGGTTGGGTTTTTTGACATGGAAGTGTAAGGAACTCCTTTCTTCAGCAGCTAACATGTTGGTGATGTTGGTTGATGATCTAACACTTCCTGGTCTTACATGCAGATACTTCCCAGGGGAAGTCAGGTCCTCTGTGACTGACACTGTGGAGAGTGCACATTTAGTATGGGTTGGCTCTTGGTGTGTCAGAGTTTAGCAAGAAAAGACGAATGAAATAGGCTATGCCAGCACTTTGTGCTCATCCTGGTGTGTGTGAAGGAGGTTGCTGTTCCTGCTTGAAAACTTGTAAGGAGGATTAGGTGGCAGAGAACTGGATATGATCTTTGTTATCACTACCTCTGTCATCACTAAGGCTATTTGTTCATCTGCTACTGCCTTAACATAGCTGCTCTGATCCACCACACATTGCACAAACGCTGCACAGCAGGACTCCTTGACATGAGCAGAGCATGATTCCTTTCTCTGGTACCGTGGTGAACTCCAGACAGTACCCAGTGGGTCTGTTCTACTGAAAACTGTGGAAATGAATAGAGAACATGTTTGTTAATAGCCTTCTTCAGCCCTTCTCCTCCACATCTGCTCCCTATCTCCAGGGTAAAAGGTGTAACTTTGCCCCCTATGTGCTGCTCTTAATAGAACTGAAAATGCAGGTGCTCTGCAGTGCTTTGTTTAATCCATTCCTTTCTCAAGCTCCTCTAACCCTGTGAAGCTCTGTTATGCTCTTACTTGAGCAGAGAGCTTAGAATTAACCTCTTATAATTTAAATTCACTGTTACTTGTGATGGTTTGGGAGTTACCAGCCCCCTCCCCACCCCACCCCCCTCCCATGAAAATCATTCAGACTAGACTCATCTGGCTGGAAGTTAAGGAATGAAACTTCATATTCACAATACACAAGCAGATATTTACAATATATTACTATATATATATACAGCTATATACAGACATACACAAGTTAAAGGGAATACAGAAACACAATTCCCCTTCCAGCAATCAGAGTCCCCAGGAGGGGCTCCCAACCACCCTTCCACCTTCTCTCCACCCCTCTACCTTATGCCAGGGTCTGCCTTACGTGCAAGGTGAGTTTGGAGGATGGGCAAGCAGAATGATGAGTTGGGTTAACAGCAGAAGCCCAGGGAGAAGGCACACTGACTCTGAGAGAGGCTCTCTGTCTTATCTGTGTTTGTGTCCTTGTTTTATACATCTCAGCAAGTCTATGAGTGAAGTAAACATCACCACTGTTTGCTTTTCACAGCCTATAATAATTTTTTTTCATCAAAATATTCCAATTAGCCTCAAACCAGCACATTGCTTTAAAGAGTGGGCAATTATTCCTTCACCAGGAGAAACCTGAGGGGAAACCAGCAACTTGGCCTGGTTGGTTTGGTTGTGGCTGTTGTGGCTTTTTCTGGTTCTAATTTTCAGCAGAAAGAGCCAGAAGGCTGTTAAGCTCTTTGGCATCTATATATGCTATGTATCATGTATTAGGTGCCAGGGAGTTGGAGTGAGGCCAGGGTTGGTGATCTTTCAAGTTTTATGTGGCTGTGGCAATATGAATGAAGCATTAGGCTAAAGATCACCAGAGTCCTATGCCAAGGTAGAATCTTGGAAAATAAATACTCATGAGCTCCTGTGATGGCTGACAAAGATTTTATTTTTACAACATTTTAAGATAAACTAAAATTGCTAAGGATATCTTTTTCCATAGCATACCTGACAAAAGCATCCAGTTACATGGTTTTGGTTTAACGATTGCTGCAACAAATTAATGAGCACTAGATGCTATTGGACTGAGGGACAGAGGCAGCCCTTCACTGGGCTACCTAGGAGAAGGAAAGTGAATCTATTTCCATTACTCTGGAGATTTAGAAGCCAAAAATGTAGTGCAAGACAGTCAAGCAGCTCCTTCAGTGAGAAGGCAACGACTGAAAAATACATGAAAATTATTCAGATGTATGATGAAAGATTTGCAGGTGCAGTAACTATATGCTAGAAAGGCAAAGATGTCTTTTAATCATCATTCAGATTTGTTCTGAAAACAAGACAGGAATTTTTACAAGATCACAGAAGTGGTAAGTAATATGTGGTGGGCATAACTGCTATGTGCCAGTACTGCATGGGGAAATGGAGATGGAAAGATGTGAGCAGACTTTAAAACAAATGAAACCAGTAAAAATGCTAAGTTTAAGAGATTTCTGAGGTCTAGAAGGTGAATAACACGTAACAGCCTTATTTGAGAGGCTCAGGTGACATACTGGAAAACTTTAGACTGCACTGTTTGATGTCCTTCATCAAGAAAGTCTTAGAAGCTGTTTTAAAGTTTCAGTGAATTTTCAAGCCCCAAATGAGAAAACACTTTGCAAAAATGTAATACAATTAACTGTTTACCTGCTGAAGTATAAATCAGTCCCACTGGCAGGCTGTAAAGGAGTGTGAAAAGTCAAAGAGATTTTCCTAGGATCCTGAGAGCTCTGAGGAAAGTTGCATAGGGATGATCTGGGTCTTACAAAGTGCTGGCAGCTCCCTTGTCATTAGTGTCCAGCTGTTCTTGATAGAAGCCAGACAACAAAAATCCTGTCTTGAAATCTTTAAAGATGTTAGGAAAATAGAGTATTAGTGTCTTTAAGAAGAAAAAAAGGGCGGGGGAGAACCAAACAACTCATTTCACCTGGGGGAAAATGGCTCAGCAGGCCAATTCAGGAAGCAGATGGGAACAAGCAGTGCAGCTTACAGGTTGTGAAGGGACTGTGGTGTGAGATCTTAGGCTCTGTGGTCGATCCTGGCTTTACACACATACCACAGCTGCCTCTGACAACGTTGTACAAAGCAAGGATTTGGAGGCTGTAAGTCAGTGAAAAGGCACAACAAATAAGGAGGCCTCCCTCACCGCAATTAGATACAGGAGGTGCAGATCAGTGAAGTTTCTGCTTGTAAATTGCAAAGCAGCCAATTAGGAAGCTATTAAGTGGAGTGTGGTGAGAAGCCCAACAGACACTTTAAAGCACCATATATAATGGGTGAGATTCCAGAGCCTGCTGCCCTGGAAGGATGCTTTCAAGTGAACGTAAAAATCCTTGAAGTGCTGATCCCAATGTGCACAACTGCAGGGAAGAAGGTAAACAGCTTTACTGCCAGAGCAGTGCAGTGTAAATAAGGGACCTGCTGTGCCCCTTATCTGCTGGCTAGAGCACGAGCACAAGGCCTCCTCAGTGTATCTGTGACAACAAATAGCCACTCTTAGAGGAGGATGAGGGAGATGAATCCACCTGGCACCATAAACCTTGGAGGTGTTAGTAAGGTAAGGCAGTCAGGATGCTTCCCGCTGCAGGAAGGAGACAGCTTTATTGCTTCTTTTAAAGTGCCTTGGTTTTGGTAACTAATACAGGTGCCTATTTTACAATAATTTCATTTAAATACAGCAACGAGTGAGGGGATGCAATCTGAATGGGAAAGTAACCTTGGCCTTTGAGAAGGCTATTTTACACGACCATGCTCCAAGCCAGCTGTCTGCCAGTTTGAAATAATATGAATAGGCTTTGGTGAGTTCACCTCTAGCACAGTGTGCAGACTCAGGCTGCCCATGCAGTGACCCAGGCATTGCTGCAAAATATCTGCTTGGTAGGCGATAATTTACAGCTCCAAGTGGTGCACCTCCTCTTCCCTTGCCAGTCTTGGCCTCCAGCATCTCTCACTTACCAAATCCAGTGTTATTTTTTTGGTTGCCAGTGACATATCTTGGACTAAGTGCTGCTGCATACATGCCTGGCTCTGCAGGTATAACAGAACGGTGGTGGAGAAAGAGGGTAAGGGGGAGCAGTGCACGTGTGCCAGCTTCTGTAGTGCATGTGTGCCAGCGTGCCAGCTTCTGCAAGCAATTTCAGAGTTATCATCTACATCGAATTTGGGGAAACCTGACCTCCAAACTCTTTATTCCCCCCCCCAGGCTCTAATTCAATGTCCAAAGACAAGTTCAGAGCTGTAATAGAGAAGGCAGACAAGGCACCCCAAAGGACCTAGCTAGGTAGTTCAGTGCTTAAAGGAGGCTTTCCTAGGGGGTTGATGGGCTGGTTTTTGAACAAATTCTCTTTGTCCCCATTTGATGAACAGTTCTGTTAGACCCTTTTACTGTGTAAGCTGCCACCCTGGTTTTGTAACATGCTCATCACCATGGTATCTGAGCACTCATTTTGCACTGGTATCTTCAGGGCTTCTGCTAATGCATAGAACCACATTTTCCCCCACTTCTTTTCCCAAAAAGCCTTTACTTATTGTCCTGTACCAACTGGGTACCATACTTGGGTACAGATTGCACCCACCCTTCTGCCCTACGCCCCATCTGGAGGAGATGCTTTCTTCAGATTGCCTGCTTGTGGAACTTTCCGATCCCTAATTTAGATTTCTCAGTAAATGGACTGGCACCCTCGCGCTATGCAGCTAAGAGTGGGGGGTTTGTCTGTATACCCAAGACTACAAATGTATCACTGTCTGCAGACTTCGAATTCTTCATGCTCTGCCTTGGGAAGTTTGTGCTAGAACTGTTTTATATTTGCAAAGTCCCCTGGGCAGCAGCCCTTAAGAACAAAGGGGTCCAGGATGGTTGGACCCACTTTAAACAGGAGCTCTTGAAGGCACAGGAACTGGCAGTTGCCATGTGCCAAAAGGGGAGCCGGCGGGGAAGGCAACCGGCCTGGATGAGCAAGCAGCTCCTGAAGGAATTAGGGGAAAAAAAGAGGGTCTGTCACCTTTGGAAGGAGGGGAAGGCTTCTCCTGACATGTTTAAGGATGTTGCTAGATTATGTAGGAGAAAAATTAGAGAGGCAAAGGCCCAGTTAGAACTTAAGCTGGCCACCTCTGTGAAAGATAATAAAAAGCATTTTTACAAATGTATCAATGTTAAAAAGAAGGGCAAGAAGAACCTCCACTCCTTATTGGACCTGGATGGGAACACCATAACTGAAGATGAGGAAAAGGCTGAGGTCCTGAAT
>WBNM01034725.1:0-90695 GCA_013399055.1 Ramphastos sulfuratus | reverse complement strand
CGTGTCCAGAGAAGGGCAACGAGGCTGGTGAGAGGCCTCGAGCACAAGCCCTATGAGGAGGGGCTGAGGGAGCTGGGATTGTTTAGCCTGGTGAAGAGGAGGCTCAGGGGAGACCTTATTGCTGTCTACAACTACCTGAAGGGTGGTTGTGGCCAGCAGGAGGTTGCTTTCTTCTCTCAGGCAACCAGCACCAGAACAAGAGGACACAGTCTCAAGCTGTGCCAGGGGAGGTTTAGGCTCGAGGTGAGGAGGAAGTTCTTCACTGAGAGAGTCATTCCCCACTGGAATGGGCTGCCCAGGGAGGTGGTGGAGTCACCGTCCCTGGAGGTGTTCAAGGCACGTTTGGATGTGGCACTTGGTGCCATGGTCTAGTCTTGAGGTCTGTGGTAGTGGGTTGGACTTGATGATCTTTGAGGTCTCTTCCAACCTTGCTATACTGTGATACTGTGATATGAAATCTGTGCTATGGTTCTTGGGCTGTCACCCACCCTCTCGGTGTTGCTGCTTTGGACGTAACTCAGCTGATAAACTCTTACAGATGTTCAGTCATGTATCGGTGAGAAGAAATAGAATGTGGTATGCTGAGGGTTTCCTGCTGCTGCCTGCAATTTCTGATCAGATTTTTCTGAGCTTAAGAATAGAAAGGCTTCTTTTCTGCTATATGGAAAGTCTTCAGTTCCCTGAACCTGGAAAACAATGTTTTCCTTTCCTTGTTCATGTTGCTAACAGCTATTTCCATCCTCGTTTAAATGGTGCTTATTCTCGCTCCATTGCCTACGTATTTCTGATCTTTACTGGATTGTTCTCAGTGTTGATACTAACAATAACGAGGGGCATTTATCCCTTTGGGCATGCCTGCAGGTTTCAGTGGGCATGTAGATTGCTGTCAGTGAGATAGCTTGAGAAAATATGATGACAGCTTGTCACGGAAAGGTAGCTTTGTGTATCCACAGGACTGCGCTGTGTAACTCAGCTGCTTTTATTTGCCGGAGTTACATGATCACACTGACAGCTCATTTGGCTGCTGTCTTCAGCACGTATTCTTGTAGCACAATCAGTGAGCAGAGCTCTGAGCTATTCTGTAACCTTCCTCACATTTGATTAGGGCTCTCATCAGCCAGAGCAAACAGAGGCTGTGAAACTGTTGGTTAAGAAGGGTTTTCACAAACCAGAAATGGCAAACAGTAAGTAACAGAAGAGCAATACCAAATTCCCCTGTAAATTCATGGAACCTTTGAGAGGAAGAAATCCTGGAGCAGGGATATCTGGCTTGGGTGGGGCTTTCATCTTTTTAGAAGTGAAAAGTTGATCTTAGGAAATGTTTTACTGTATTCAGAATCTAACAGACTTCTAGAAATGATCAAATGGAAACTTGTCTGCAACAAATTGCTTTAATGATCAGCATAAATGTGTTTTAATTTGGATTAATTACATCCTGAGAAGACTTTACTTCTAAATAAACTTCAGGAAAATGTCACCCGTAATGAAGATACTAAATAAACTGTGGTATAAATAACTGGGTTGTGGCTCTCCTTCCCACTGAATATTTGCTATGTTTAGAAGATGTAAACAGAGCCCTGCACAAACACCATTCCTTGAGGTATTTGTGTAATGACAAAAGATCACTTTTTCATTTTCCAACTGTCACCAAGGGATTGCAAAGCAATCAAACTTTAACAGCCAATTAATCTCTCTAGATGATGTTTGTGTAGCACTTAACCAGTTTCAGTAAATTAGATCCCTGTGGGCTGGGCTGTTACATTGATAGAAATGTTACTTCTAGCTGCAGGCATTCATTTGCTGGTTTGTGAGAACAGGAGTACTGAAAAATCAGGAGCATATGGAAACAAACTCCCCAACTCCCTAAAAGAAATGCTTTTAGAGAGAACAGAGGCTTCTGGGAGTCACCCAGCATGGAGCCTCACCAGACCGAGTAAGCAGGGTGTCAATTCTGTTGGGCTGGAGAGACTGCTGTTAGATTCCCTGTAAGAAACAGAAGAAATCCATTGGGAGGCAGCTGTGGCTAGAGTAAACAACTCACTGCAGCAGCACCCACTTTGAAAACTGTTAAAGGAGCAGATTTATTTAAAGTAAATATCTTCTATGCACTTTAACCAAATACAGTAAAATAATAATAATAAAAATATAGAAAATCTTCAGGTGAGAAAAGCCTCTGCCAGAAAAGCAGCATCTTGGAATGAAATGGCAAAGTTGCCTCCTCAGGGCGCTGACTTGCAGCACCCATGCTAGTTTCTGGGTTCCCAGTGTGTGAGCTGAAGCCATGGACAGAACTGCAAATCTCCAAGTATTTGTTCAACATATCCATCAGCAGCCTGGGTGAAGGAACAGAGTGCACTCAGCAAGTGTGCTGCTGATGCCAAAGTGGGAGCACTGGCTGACACCATCAGCTGGGAGCACGGCAGTGAGCCTGTGCTGGGTGAACTGCTTCTGCCCGCAGCAGCACCACTGCTGCATTCAGGATGGAAACAGGCAGACGAGAGATGACCGAACACCTCAGTAACAGTTCCTGGTCTATGGAAATGTCAGGAGGTCTGCAGGGATAAATGAATTCCTGGCAGCGTGAAGGCACTTGGTAAAAGCCACAGTTTAGGTTGCTGCTCTTGAAACAAGTAGATAGCCAGTGACACATGGCTGAAATCATGTATTGCTGTTGGCACAGGGAATGTGGAAATTCTTTGTGTGAGGTTGGCTTCTCCTGGTAAGGGTCAGGGACCCTGTGGAAGCTCATAAATTGCTGTTACCTGGGAGATGTCAACTCAGCAGTGGCATGGCCTAAGCTGTCAGTAGACCAGCTGGAAAGGCAATTGATTCATACATAGAGCTAATGGTCAGTGAATGTGCTCTGCGCGACTGGGTGCTTGTCTTTGAATGGAGGCTGCCCAAGCCCTTATCATGCCTGTGGTGGTGCTTTGGTTCCCAGAGTTCATTTGCTAGAAGATGTCTGTGAATATTTGAAGACTGTAAGAGCTGTTCACTGTTCTGTGGACATTGCCAGAAACAGCAGGGCCATGAGCAGCTGCTGAGAAAAGCAGGTAGCAGCAAAGGCGAACTGATCTTTGGATGTGACCTTCTTTTCTTTCTTCTGATAAGTTATGAATGCACACGACTGATGCACACTAACTTCATGGGGAAGGCTGCAGTATAAGTGTGCTTTTCAAGACAACTTTCTACCAAAGATGCAGTCTGAATGGTTGCTAATGAAATGCTTTCTCAGGGCAGCAGTTTTACTTACTGTTTAGATGCACAATGGACAAGTTTGGAGAGAAGGTTTTCCTCAAATGACACACTGAGAAAACAAAGTCTGTCTAAGTGATACTTGCCTCTAGGGGTGAAATGAAAGAACAAAACTACAAGAGTCTCTCCAGCCAAGTGAAGTTCTGACAAGGTCATATAACAAAAGCATACTAATACCAGCCTGGGTTTCTAGCTATCATTTCAGTATGTGCTCCGGCCAAAGCACTGCTGGCTTTGTTGTGCACAGCTGTCCTCAATGCCATCAGTTTTGGTGTTTTGTATTACTAGTATGGCTGAAATAATCATCTCCTAGTTTCAACTGAAAGTGACTCTAGAATATTTTTTCTACAATTTAATAATTGGGCAACATTCTGAAAGGTTTTACCATCTACCTGCTAAGTATCTTCACTTGCAGCTCAAGCAGGCAAATGTGTCTGATTTGTACAGTGTAGTTTATAATCAAGCACTGTCAGGGCAGGAGTGAGTGGTGTAAAGATTCAGGAGGTGTTGCCTCCTCCTGTTTGAACACCAGATGTATGCAGAGCATGTTAGTCGGCTGGGAAGCTGCAGAAGGAAAACTGCCTGACACTTCGATGCCTCTTCCTGAGGTCTGCAACCTGGGAGGCTGCCAGGTAAGAGGGTGCAAGTTGACACACTGCTTCTGTCACCTGAGTGTGTAACCCCCAACACCAACTTCCACCAAAACAAGAAGAAAAAAAAAAAATAATGTCCCCAGACAAAAGCTCCAAAGCCCAGTGTACCCTGCTTAAATGTAGTGGCTCTTGGAAACTTTAAGAGCCTGCCAATGTCCAAGGCAGGGAACCTGCTCTTTGCGGTAGAGACCATACGTACCAAATCCAGATATATGGTGCAGTCTGCCTCAGGGAGCAACCAAAGTTACACTGAAATTTGGTCCACAGGACAAATTCTGGAGCTGTGGACAACTGATCTCAAGAGACCTCTAGTCTGTCCTTCTATCAAAGCACTGCTCACTACCTCCATTCCCACATCCGTGTTGTACCACTCTTTGAAGCATTTACGTTCCATTTTCTTCAGCCTGGTGTGGTGCAGATCAGCCTTAGAGCTGATTCTTTTTCCCCTAGAACTTCTTGTCCATAGTGCTCCTTTGGGATTGGAAGTAGAACTAAACACAGGTTAAAAAGGCAAAACAAAACTTGAATGCCACCACAGGCTTGTAGCAATAGATGCACAGTGTGTTTTATAGTTCATTCTCTGCTCCTGATGAATTGCTCCCGTTTGATTAATTTTCTCATTGTTGCTGAACATCAAACTGACACTTACCCAGGACTGTCCACAGAGTTCTTCTGAGTGGCAGCACCTGATCTAATCACAGTGTATCACAGCTGGACCCATTTCCCCTTCATGCCTGCAGAGCATGACTTTGAAGTTACTGATGTTGAATTCCATCAGATGAGGGCTTCTGATCTCTGCAAGAGCCTTTGAGGACTCGCCAAGGAAACTTAGATGTTACTAGTCAGGGAATGGAGTGATTTTGTATTTTGGGTTGTCTTTTGCCCTATGGCTTTCATCTCATCACACCTCTGGGTTATTAAAGCTTTGTCCATAAAGACAGAGTGGGGGGCAGAGCAGAGGAGGCACAGCACCAGCTGTCCACTGCTTGAGGCTTACAGGTTCTGCTGTGCTGGTGACAAATGAGAACTGTCACTGAGGGTGTGTTGGCCTAGGCAGTGTTCCACCCTCGTGTGGCTGCTCAGCACAGAGGAAAGGAGAGAGCAAATGACCATCCTGCTTGGAAAGAAGATGGACCAAATGCAGATCTCTTGGCACCAATGCCCTTAGCAGTGCCTGCAGTGCTGTGCACAAGTAAAGAAGTCTTAAATCATTAAGTCTAATGACCTCATCAGGCATCAATGGCAAATGTAAGCCAAACCAGCAAGAAGCTAAATATTGCTGCTGCTGCTGTATTTTTAAAAGTTCCTAATTTTGTTGTGCTTTCTCACTGTGCACATCACCTACCAGCCCGAGGCCTCGGCTGGTATTTTCATTAGTGTTCCTATTTATCTCCAGCAAGAATTAGTTACATCTGAAGAAGCGTGTGCACAAGATGCATACAAACTGTGTCCTGGTGTTGGCAATTCTGCTGTCCATGCTTGCTAACTTTACTGTAGCCTTAGGGCTCTCATGTTGACTCTGTTAAGCACAAAGTGATGTAACTCAGAGTGCTGTTTGTGTGCCAGGGCTTTAAACCTATCTTTACAAATATTTCTACTGGTGATACTGTGTTACTTACCTTGCAGCAGTTCTAGGTGCTCAGACTGTGGGGACACTGAGATTGTGCCCATGTAACATGTTTCAGCAGTTCTGTTTAGGATGAGGGTGAGAGAAGGACAAGTACAAGAAATAGGACAAACTAGCAGGTCCAGGAGGAGAAAGTGAGATCTACAAACAGATTCATCCAATTAGACATCCCTAATATCTTTTGTTAACAAAAAAAAGCAAAAACAAGGAGAAAAAAAAAATCAAACCCAGCTTTTGTTAAATGCAGTTAAATAATTTGTACTGATTCTAAAATGAAAGTGCACCAGTAACAGCAGTCCCACCAGTGCTCACTGTGGCCAGCTGTAAGGGGGAGAGTTCCAGCACACTTCATATGCCTTCCATGCTGGTCCTTGGGATGTGTGGATCACAGAGCCCAGTACCTTAGAAGTAAATGTAGGACCAGCCCGCTGAGTTGTGGTAGCTTTACTGCAGATACCTACAACAAGTTAGTGCCTGAAGACACTGCTGCTGTATCACCCAAAGTGACTGGAGGAGCTGCAGAGTCAGGCAAGAAGGTAAGGAGAGAGCATAGATGGCCAAGATGTGAAAGACTGTGGTGGGATGTGACTGTAGGGCTGAATGGTATTAAAACTGAAGGAAAGGGATATGGTATAAGCAAGGTTGGAAGAGACCTCAAAGATCATCAAGTCCAACCCATTACCACAGACCTCAAGACTAGACCATGGCACCAAGTGCCACGTCCAAACGTGCCTTGAACACCTCCAGGGACGGTGACTCCCCCACCTCCCTGGGCAGCCCATTCCAGTGGGGAATGACTCTCTCAGTGAAGAACTTTCTCCTCACCTCCAGCCTAAACCTCCCCTGGCGCAGCTTGAGACTGTGTCCTCTTGTTCTGGTGCTGGTTGCCTGAGAGAGGAAAGCAACCTCCTGCTGGCCACAACCACCCTTCAGGTAGTTGTAGACAGCAATAAGGTCTCCCCTGAGCCTCCTCTTCACCAGGCTAAACAATCCCAGCTCCCTCAGCCTCTCCTCATAGGGCTTGTGCTCGAGGCCTCTCACCAGCCTCGTTGCCCTTCTCTGGACACGCTCAAGCACCTCAATGTCCTTCTTAAATTGAGGGGCCCAGAACTGGACACAGTACTCAAGGTGTGGCCTAACCAGTGCAGAGTACAGGGGGAGAATGACCTCCCTGCTCCTGCTGGCCACACTATTCCTGATGCAGGCCAGGATGCCATTGGCCTTCTTGGCCACCTGGGCACACTGCTGGCTCATGTTTAGGCGGGTGTCAATCAGCACCCCCAGATCCCTTTCTGTTTGGCTGCTCTCCAGCCACTCCGACCCCAGCCTGTAGCTCTGCATGGGGTTGTTGTGGCCAAAGTGCAGCCCCCAGCACTTGGATTTGTTGAAAGCCATCCCCTTGGACTCTGCCCATCTGTCCAGGCGCTCGAGGTCCTGCTGCAGAGCCCTTCTGCCCTCCAACCCACCAACATCTGCCCCCAGCTTGGTGTCATCTGCACACTTGCTGGTGACTGACTCGATGCCCTCGTCCAGATCATCAATGAAGATGTTAAAGAGGATGGGGCCCAGTACTGATCCCTGGGGGACAGCGCTAGTGAGCGGCCTCCAGCTGGATGTGGCACCATTCACCACCACTCTCTGGGCTCGGCCCTCCAGCCAGTTCCTAACCCAGCACAGAGTGTTGCCATCCAAGCCACGAGCTGACAGCTTAGCCAGCAGTTTGCTGTGGGGGACAGTGTCAAAGGCCCTGCTGATGTCCAGGCAGACCACATCCACAGGCCTCCCCACATCCACCAGGCGGGTCACCTGATCATAGAAGGAGACCAGGTTGGAGAGGCAGGATCTGCCCTTCCTAAATCCATGTTGGCTGGGCCTGAGCCCTTGGCCATCCCTCAGGTGTGCAGTTATTGCCCCTAAGATAATCTGCTCCATCACTTTCCCTGTGGTGTTGAGGTGCTGACTGGCGATGGCAAGGTATGCCCTCAGGGAAAAGGGAGGCTGCAGTTCAAGCTTCTCAGAACTACTTGAGGCCATTAATCTAAGACCTGTTTGCTGATCTGCAACCCTTATCTCTAAAGAGCAACCGACATAAATATCAGCACAAGTGATGTGCTTGATTGGTAACTGTACATCATCAAAATTTTAAGGACTCTTCTACTGCCTGTGACTGAAAATCAGACTCTAGTCTGCTGGACCCTGTCTTGTGCTGCATGCCCTAGGAGCAGATGTCAACATATCTTAGTGAACAAATGTCCTGTTACCCTGTGCGTATTGGTTGTGCCAGGTTATTCAGAAATGGCTACTGATGTGAAATCTTCATTGCTTGAGTGTTTACTTTTGACTTGGGATTTGGTTAACTGTTGTGATTTGCAGAATTAAAGAAAATAACAATAAAAAGCCTGTTGCTGTAAAAGAAACAAAACTTGGTAAGCTATCTCTGGAGGGACACACAGTGGTCAGGGTACGTGTCATCAGTTGCTTTCTGAAAGCCTTGACTTCTGGTTTCTAAGCTGACAGGATACTGAATAACTGAAATGCCTAACAAAAAGGCAAATGTCTGTCAGAAGTATTGCAGCTTCCTTCTGTAGGAGGATGCTTTAAATGTGAAACTTCTTCAAACTGTGTGCAAGCTGCTTAAAAAAGGAAAAAGTTGAGGTTAATATTGCTGTCTAGTTCAAACATGTTTCAGCGTTTCCGTTCTTGGTCTGCTGTTGTCAGTGCATGAGATCTTGCACTAGCTCTGAGAACAGCAGTGCAAGGCTGAGTGTGGATCTGTTTAGATGCATCAAAGGACTCAGTCACAGGCAACACAGACAGTTACGTAAAACATATCCTGGGGAAAGGCATTATGGAGGAATTCTTCTCATGATGTAATTCTTTAAATAAAAAATTAAAACGTTCAGCTGAATCTCGTCGGCGATAGTGAGCTCCGCGCCTGGCTCCCTCATCTCCAGAATCCTTTAATCTCCTGCATTTGCTGCAGTCGCACCTACTTCAAAGCGCTGCTGCAGGCATTGGAAAGGATCCTGGCATTCGGTGGGAGTAGGGCGGGGAGGTGAAATTCTGTCATCGCTTGGAGAGTGCAGCCCTTGCTGAAGCGGCAGTGTGGTCTGTCCTGACCAGGGGGCAGCAGCATTATGCAGCCCCCTCGGGAACGGAGGGAAACGCATCTGCTTGGGCTGGCATTTGGAAATCTCAGGCTCCACTCTGAAAACTCAACACTGGGACAGAATGACAAATCATTCTGTCCTGTGCTGTTGAAACCTATTGTAAGAAAACAAACCCAGGATGCAGTCTGGACATTACTGTATGGGCTCTGGTGGAACTAGACTGCAGTAACGGATCTAGAGTAAGAGCTAGAGAAGAGGGAGTACAAGTTAAGTTGAAGAGGCAGAGCTCTGTTGTAACAAAGCAGGTGATCTGACCTGTAGCCGCTGCCAGCTGCCAGACACCTGATCTGCTGAGAAATAAGAGCTGCCTTAGGTCTTGGTAAGTTTTAGGTGAGCTATGAGTGTGGCACAGCAGCACATGAAGCCAAGCTTGTGCTGCTGATACCAGTAGAAGCTTCTGTCGAACTTCCTGCTGACTGCTGTGAGAATGACCAAACTCGGTACTTAAATATTTGTCCTCTTTCAATACTTATTTGTACAAATACACACAAGGAGCCTGGCACTCACAGGTGCTTTGGTTTCATATTGGTTTAAGTTTGATGAAAAGATTCAGCCAGAAAAACCTCAGTTGTTAATGTATTTGCTTACTGAGAGTTGTGCCTTAGCATACATCGCTGGTGCTTTGACCTGCAAAACTAGATACTGCTTTTGACTGAAGTAATTTAATTATGTAAGAAGGTGTAAGGTTTTTATGGTACTTAGATTCTGTTTTATTTCAAAAGCTATAATAAGAGCATCCCACGGTTAAGTTTCAGAGGAATTAGGCTCTATGATATACTTCAAGCTGCTACTGTTATAAAGAATTACAATTCTTGAGTATAAAAACTTACTGACTGCTCCAAAAAGTGAAATCTAAGTGCAGCGTAGTTTTTGGTTTTTTGTTTTGGTTTTGTTTTTGTTTTTTTTCTTATGCAGTGCACTGAAGTTATGAATTCCTATGTTTTTAGGAACAGGAGACAGTTTCCAAGGTGCTTCCAGCTTGCATAATTTTTTATATTTGTTTAAATAATCAAGGAGTTTCAAATAACCTGCACCACCAATCTGCCAGTAAAAGCTGCATCTACAGAACATGTCTTTGGTGGGTAAGACGTATCTTAAGACAATGCTCAGACTTCTAAACTGTGATGTGCTACTGCAATGACTTGGTCAGCTCCTGTGCTACATGTCTGTGTGCCCTGTTAACACAATGGAGGAACAGCAATCTCTGAGCTAGTGCCAGGAGAAATAGGGAACAGTGTCCACAAGCTGATTAGACTAGCACATTCTATGGCTCAAAATTAACCTAGAAATATAAAAGTAATTTTCTTAAGTAATTTACCTCCAATGCTTAATTGCTCTTGGAAGGGAAGGAACTAGACTGCACTTTCATCTGTACCTAGTAGACTTGATACTGGTTTACAGTTCCTTCTGTTATGAAAGATCAAAGGACAGAAACTTGAGACCTTCTTAGATTTTGCATGTTTAATGTGCTGTTATTTCAGAGTTGGCATTGGAGACAGTGCTGCCTCCTCAAGCCAGTGCACTCAGAACAGGCAGTTGCTACTGTAATGATCATTCCATGTTCATGTTAGAGGTGTCCCAGAAGAGTAGAACCTGTTCATACCACAGGACTTCTCTTAACTCAGTTAGTTGACAAAGATCCAACCAAAAAAATCCCAACCAAAACTAACCTGCAGGCCCCCACTTTATCTCCTACACGGTGCTTTATAAGAGTTCATCCTCTTTCTTCACAGAGGTTGTAAAGTCCAGGAAGGACCTGGGTATGGTCATGTCAGGCACTTAGTACATCCTGTACCTTAACCCTCATGACACATGGCCAATGCTGACAGCAAGTAATTTAGGTGTAGTACTAGACATGACATCATTCACAAGTGTTCCTTCTAATTTATCTTGAATAGGACAAGGCTTCTTACTTGTCCAGGCAGGAAGGGATTAAAAATTGCAGTATGCTTGTAGAGTAAGAAATTAGGCTGTGGGATTCACCCCAGCCTTCCAGCTGCCTGCAGAGATGCATTTTACAAGTACTGCAGTTGCAATATTGGTGTTGAGCTTTTAATTGCCTGATTAAAATATGAGTATTTTAATCAGGGTTCTTTATGCCACAAACATTTTGCTGTGTAACCATATGCAACAGAACCATTGCATGACTGCATGAATCATGTGATTTATAAGTGGAAGATTTCATAGGTGACAAGAAGGATGTAGAGGAAACAGTTCAAACTAAGCTGGACTCTCGGGTGATACATCACCCAAGTCATCCTCTAGTGTTAAGCCTTGCTTGGCATACAAATATCATCTACAATTATTTTAGGCTTGCACAACCATAATTAGGATTGCCTTACAATTACATTTCTCTTGTATTTCCTGGATGTTTCACCTTGCCCTACATGATGTCAGACAAAAATGGATTGCTCTAGCATGGCTGCAAATGAGATAACTACAGGAAAACACCTACAAATACAGTTTTACCAGATGTTAAATTTGGGGGTTTTTTTTTTTTTTTTTTTTTTTTTTTTTTACATTTCCCAGCTTGCTGTGTTCTGATGAGAATTGCTTGCTTTCCCCAAAGCTGCAAACCCTAACAGTGCTGTGTGGTGTGTATCGGAACACTCTGTGAGATGTCAGTGCTCCAGCTTCTGCCATTACCCACTGGAACATCAGAGCAGTCTGTGGTGGACTGGTTCTGCGAGCTCAGCAATCCGAAGTTGTGAGAGCACCTGGGAATCCTGGGGACTGTAGGCACAAACCAAGAGGTCAAGATCAAACTCTTGGCAAATATTAGGCCACAGATGCTGAATGAGCAGAGAGGCTTCACTGCCATGGCTGCTGCTGGGCTGACAGACGGAAATAAAATCCCACAGACAGTCTTTCCTCTTCCCCCGAGTACAAGCTTTTTGCTGCTCTGCCAATGGCTCATCACACCCAGAAAGTAGCACTCTGCAGTGGTCTCTGTTTGGGCTAATGATACCATGCATTAGCTGTCCACAAAAACAACAAAAAAATGGAGAAAGAAAGAAAGAAAAATTCTTCTGTTTTTCTCTCATGAGACAATGCAGAGCAGGCATTACTGGGAAACAGACAAGGAGAGAAGAGAGTGGATATGGGGCCTAAAAAACAAGACTGGAACTTGAGTTTTGTCAATTCCAGCCTAATGAGTGGTTTTGAAGCAGAATTGTTCTGGGGAAAGGCTCATGACATAAGAATATAGATCTGCTAGCTTTGGTTTTGCTGTAAATCTGTAGTAGGCATTAAAAGGAAAAGAGAAACAAATTCCCACTGCAGGACTGCTGGAAGCCAGATTTTCTACCTCTGTGACTGCCTGAGCATCACAAGGAAATGCTCTTTTCTGACTGCCCAGCATTCCTAGCTACTGTCTCTAACACCTCCTGTCTTTTTGTACTTTATGCCTTGCTATCTGGCAAGTTTACTTTTCACTTTATTGAGAATAGTGATGTGTAGCTTTTCTGTGATCTACCTTTTAACAGCACTGTGTGCAGACTTATCAGGCAATGAGCACCAAGAACAACACAAGTGTTTGTCAGCATTTTTTTTATAGACAGATGGTCTCTCTCTCCTCTAATACTTTGACCTGAGAAGACTTCTTTTTTCCCTTTATTTTCTCCAGAAGGTCTGGAAGACAAAGGTTAGATTTCACTAGGATCCAATAGGATTTTCATGAAGTTGAGAGAGAAAATGAGGTTGCTTCCTTGTCTCCATTTTTGACAGGTTTGCATTTTTATTTTCAAATCGCATCTCTCACTTCCCTGCTCTGGCCATCACACACCAGTAGACACAACATTGTCTGCTTTTCAAAAGAGCAGGAGTGGGCAACTGAGGAGCTCAGTACAACGCAGAGCTCTCCCTGCTGCCCTCCTGAACTCTTGGTAACACATCTCTGTGTCTGGAGTGTGGCTGCCTCTGCTGAGCTGTCTGCAATAACTATGGTGGTGCCCTGTAAGCTGAAGCAAACCAGTGCTGTGTGGAAAGTAAAAACTAACAGGAGATCTATGTCATGTTCACAGACTGACTATAGGCAGGTTCAGTGCTTGGAAAGAGTTTTTCAGGTCGTTATAACATGCAGAGCAAGTCAGCTTCTCAGGGATCAGTGCTTAAGGTAGCATAAGATCTGTGCTTCTGAAGAGCTCCAGGTGTGACTCCAGAGTACAAGTCCTCCACAGCAGCAGGCAGACAGCATGCTGGTTTGTGGTGGGCAGTTACCTGACTCTGCAGACAACTAATTTATTGATTTGCCCATCAATATGCTTTCTATTTTCCAGTTTTCTTAGTTCTACTCTTTGCAACTGAGCTAACAAGTAAGAAGTGTGAGGTGCTGGCTTCACTCATATTCAGGGCACACCTCCCTCTTCTTCAGGAGAGCCAGTTTTGGTTCTCTGTCCTCCTAATCCTCTGCTTTTCCACTTGTTTTTCTTGGTGTTTTCCCCTTCTGCTACAGGGTTCCTAAAGGCCTAAAAGAGGTGGTGGTGAGTGTTTTCCCAAGGGGCTTACTGGGTGCAACGGTGATAAATAAAATGGTTGTGGGACCAAATATGTGATAGATAACTTCTCTGCTTATCTGCATGGGATTTTGGGTGGATGGACAGAATAGATATGCAGCAGAAAGGGCTGGGGAAAGAACTGAAAGATAAAATATCTTTTGTTTGAAGATTATCCTCCCCTGCTACTATACTGAAAAGCAGGTTGACTGAGTAACACTGTCACTAAGTCTGCAAACACACTGCTAAAGACATAACCATAAAGAGAGAGAATTAAAAATTGTGTCCTGTAATGCTGAGGCCAAAAGTCCACCTGTTTGCTGGTGTTCAGCACTGAGGCACAAAGGCCAAGCTTTGTTTACAGGCTGCACTCATTAAAAACCAAAAAATACTCATTTGCCAGAAGTGAATCTCTCCCATTTGAATGCTCTGATGCCAAGTGTGTCACTCAGAGTTTGCTCATGGTGGCTGTAGCACAGCAGGCTGTGGTGTGGTGTCCTGTGTGCTGCCAGTCTCTGCTCTTCTCTTTCAGCTGAGCTCACCTATGGGAGCAGCTCCTGTTGTTTGCTGACCTGCATCTTCATCTTTGTTTCCATCCTTACTCTTCAAACACTGTCGAATTAGAATGGTGAACAAACCAGCTTGGCAGTCCTGGCAGGTTCTGGCTTTGTTCATGAAGGCAGATTTAATGTTGCTTGGCATTTTCTTCCAGAGGAACAGTCCTGGAAAGCACACTATCTGCCAGATTCCTAACACAAACTGCTCCTGGTAGGACACGGTGTTAATAGCTCAGTGCAACATACAATGCCTAGTGCAGAGTGAATCTGAAACCCTTTTGCAGCCTTGATTGGCAGCTGAGCTGCCTGTCTTGTGAGTGCAGGGGCTGCCATCTGTCCATTTAGCCAACAGACTGGGCAGGGGGAAGGGGCTGTGTGTGCAATCTTCAGAGCTGGCATGGGGCCAGTTTGCCCCAGGTCTGCTACCTTGTGTTTTTGTAGCAGATGTGCCACATGCCCAAAGCTGCTGCCTGTAAGATGCTGCCTGTGCAGTCAAATGTTGAATTTTGGGGTGCCTAACTGTCTTTGACAGAAGATTTGCATTTGTTCAGCAGCCCGTATGGAGTTCTTTGTTATAACGATAATCCGAGGAAGGAGCTGGAGACAAAAGCTCTCAGCCTCTGCCACAGGCTTTCTGTGCGCTTCAGCAGGTACTGGATTGGACCAAGGTTAACATATTTCATCTTTTCCATATCATTCTGTGTATTTTGAAGAACAGCATTTACCAAACACTTAGTATGGGATTAAGGAGCCCTCCCGTTTACCTTGTGCTTTGAAAGGATTCAGTGGTTCCTGCTTATCTGGGATGCTCCCAAAGTGTTTATAAACATGGACACTGCACAGACAAACTAGAAATTACTCTGAGCTGCTCCTCCTCTGTTATCTTCCACACATGACTCTGTTCCACTGTAAGCCAGGTGAGCCTAAATTAGTGTAGATCAGCCAAGGTGAGGTGCAGATTTGGAAACTGCTGTGTTTTTCAGTTCCATGATTAAAATGCCTTCCTGTGAAGCTTGGTTGCCGTCACAGTAGCAGGAGGGAATCACCATCTTCCTGCACCAAACCCTGTGTGGCTGTTTGAGTTAGATTCCTACCTTAGACATTAAAAAAAAAAATCAGAACAGAGAAACTTAGAAGTGGAAGCTCTAAGGTGAACATTCTAGGGATAGGCCATATAATGGCAACAATAGATAAGTTAATATAATTTCATTGGAGCATCAAGAGCTTTATGTCTGGAAGCACAGCTTGTACCTTCCCCTCGCTGCTTCCACTGCTTCGCCTGTGCCTGCTGCTATCTTCCCCTTGCTGCTGTTTTGGCTGCTGCTGCTGCTTTTGCTGCTTCGCCGCCGCTTGACCCCTTCCCCATCTTTCTTCAGGTTATTATATTCCTGTAGTGGTTATATTCTCCCTACACTGTTATATTTAGTTTAAACTATAAGAAATACAATGTCTCTTTTTTTTTCCTGACTTTAAAAAAAAAAAAACCCAAACCATCTTGTAGTGAGTTTATTCTACCGAGGAGGGATCCACCCTAACCTGTTGCATTAATTTTGACACCCAATGTGGGACTCCAACCCATGACACTGGGAGTAAGAGTCCCATGCTCTACCGACTGAACTAGCCAGGCTGCTGCTGATTGGAAAGATTTCTTCTTTCCTTCCTTTTCATTAAAAAAAATAATTTAAAAAAATCACTTGTGCAATCCAGCCTGTGCCAGCATGCAGTTCTGTGCACTTCCTACATGCCACCCATTTCAGGAGGTTTGCTCTTTGAAACGAGTTATCTGATTATGCACAGGATCTTTTTTTCCATCCTGGTTTAGACAGTTTGGTAGTGGATTGTCTGTAAGATTTCTTGGAGGGTGAAAAATGGTTTGGGCGTGTGCAGCCCTGAAACCAACTACACATTGCTCTGCTGCTGGCTGTGTGTGTAAATAAAGTGCAAGAAGTGCCCTGCTCTGTGTATCAGAAATAGGAGACCTCTGTTCTCTGTTACTCATTTGTCACTTTTCAGTGCAAAACTTGTAGGCTATTTCTTCAGCACGTGGCTTAATTTGTATATTGACTTTGTACACCTTTTCTGAGCTTCTTTGACCTTAGAATATTTGGTTTCAAGTCTTTGCTTTTGAAAATATGCCTTGAGGTTAGTGTCTGTGGCTTGGTCTTTTAAATGCCATTTGCCTGTCAGGGAAATACATCCCATGTGCAGGGAACAACACCATAGAATCATAGAATGGTAAGGTTGGAAGGGACCTCAAGGATCATCTAGTTCAAACCCCCCGCCATAGGCAGGGACACCTCCCACTAGTACAGGTCACTCAAGGCCTCCTCCAACCTGGCCTTGAACCCCTCCAGGGAGGGAGCAGCCACAACCCCCCTGGGCAACCTGTGCCAGTGTCTCCCCACCCTCATTGCAAACAACTTCCTCCTAACATCCAGTCTCAATCTCCCCTCTGCCAGTTCAAACCCATTGCCCCTTGTCCTGGCATTGCAAGACCTTGTCAATAGGCCCTCCCCAGCCTTCCTGCAGGCCCCTTCCGATCCTGGAAGGCTACTCTAAGGTCACCTCGAATTCTGCTCTTCTCCAGGCTGCAGAACCCCAACTCTTGTAGCCTTTCCTCATAGCAGAGCTGCTGCAGCCCTCTGAGCATCTTTGTGGCCTCCTCTGGACCCGCTCCAACACTTCCATGTCCTTCCTGTGCTGGGGGCTCCAGAACTGCACACAGGACTGCAGGTGGGGTCTGAGGAGAGCAGAGCAAAGGGGCAGAATCCCCTCTCTTGCCCTGCTGCCCACACTGCTCTTGCTGCAGCCCAGCACACAGTTGCTGTCTGGGCTGCACTCACACTGCAGGCTCATGTTGAGCTTTTCATCACCCCAGACCCCCAGGGCCTTTTCCTCAGGGCTGCTCTCAGCCATTCCCCACCCAGCCTGGAGTTGTGCTTGGGGTTGTGCCTACCCAGGTGCAGGACCTTACACTTGGCCTTGTTGAATTTCATGAGGTTGGCCTGGGCACACCTCTGCAGCCTGTCGAGGTCCCTCTGGATGGATCCCTGCCCTCTAGCAAGTCGACTGTGCCACACAGCTTGGTGCCAGCTGCACACTTGCTGAGGGTAGTGCTGCAGATATGTTTAGAATATCCTAATTTTGGGGAAAGGCCTTCATAGTATCTTCAGTTGGAGTACGGAGCAGGTAGTTAATATCTCGGGGTGAGAAATGCTGCTGGTTCATGCTGTGTGTGCAGACATCTGTTACTCAGCAGCAAACATCGCTCTTCCCAGACAAGTTATTAGCAAATGTTAAAATACAGCTATACAGTGAAAGTTTAATGCCTGTGAAATGACATGGAAGGCTGCAAATGCCTTAGTATATGGAACATACTTTGCAGCAACAGAAATTAACATCCCAGAATATTTATGAGAGACTGCTGCCATGTAAAAAGGAAACAATTCACTTCACTGTTCCAGCAGTGCAGGCTTCACAGAGGTGCATGCCATGGGTTATGGAGATGTTTAGTTAAACAAGGCAACAAACGTTTTCTGTTGTGATGTAAGAGACACCATGCTTGTCTACAGCTGGGGTCGGGGGGGTCTAGCTGCTTTGCCGAAGACTGGAACTATCTTACTAAAGCAGAACAAAGGATGCCGAGTAGAGGGTAGACAGAAAAACTTCCCTGAAGTCAGCCAAAGATGCAGCATTTATTTAGCTTACACAGTGCTGTACCTTTCTGTAGCCGCCAGTGTAAAAACAGAGTAGAACAAGCAACAGCTGTCACTAGCACTTATTTTCTATGGCACACACAGTGTAAGTTGCAGAAAAGCAAGTGTCTGCAATATTTCTCTAAGACATAGACAGCAAATCCTCTAGTAGTTGTATCAGCAGAGTTTCTCTGACTCTTACCTCTTTAGTCCAGAGACAGATGTAGACACTTCTGGTGCTTGTTGCCAGTGCTCCAGGTTGCAGCAGGACTCTCTGCATACTGGGTATGCATTGATGTCGGTACTGAACCAGATCTGATTAACTGTGGTGCAAAGAGTTTGGAAGACAAACAGGTTGCCAATAGAGACAAAGAACTTGAAAGTTCCTGTAAATAAATCTTATGCAGAAGCCTTACTTTTAACTCTCCTATCTGCCCTTCTAATCCTCAAGTCAGGCGCTCTCCCTCCCCCTCGAGTTTTCCCCATTGCTTAGCAACACTCATGGGTGAACTTACAGCAGAGCTTTGTTCCCAGATGTGATTTCAGTAATATTTGCCAGCTCAACAGTTCTGAAATGTGAAAATCAGCCCCTTCCTCCTCACCACTATTAGCCTACTTTATTAAATAGTCTCTCTTCTTCTCTCCTTCTGCACCCCAGGCATGTTTCAGTTTTTTTCTCCTCTGTTTTGATCTAACTAGGAGTGATGTGGAAGGAGGGGGAGGTTCAAATAAAGCTTTAATTATGGAGGGCACTCATACAACATGTGCAACAAAGCTGCGTGTTGGGCATAGAATTGGAGGATAAATGTAGAAAGGGTCAAGCAAAGAACTGTTATTTCTCTCCACTCAGATTGATTTTTGAGGTGGAAGCTGAATAAATGGTATTTTTTATGCCATCCCATGCTGACTTGATATGACCAACTACATATTACAATGTAGCCTTGAATAATCATTTGAAGTAGGGAGAAGCTACAGTAGCTAATTGCTTCCTACACAGTTTCTCTAATTTTGGCAACACAGTGACACATCAGCGCTTCCTAGCAATGTTGGGTTTGCCAGGCTAAACTGTAACTGCATTCAGCCCTATTTCTGGAGGAGGATCTGGTTTAGCCATTCTGTTTCCTCCTTCCTTCCCCTGGCTATTTTTGTGCAGTTCGCTAAACTTCCAGTCCTGGGTGGGTTTTGTGTGTTTTCTCCTGCAAGCCAAATGATGTTACTGTAAGTCTCTCTGATCTTGGAGACAGGCTGGATCACTGACAAAAGGAGCCTTCTGCTGAGATGCCAATGTTTCTGATGAAGTCTCCCTCACTTCAAGAGAAGAACACCATGTTTGTGTGAGAGACCTACGTGAAAGCTATGGCAAGTCCTTGGGAGTTACACTGCTTCCGCACTGCTGTGTTTCCTTGGCAATCCCTTGTGTTTTGAGTGGAAGACCTGCCAGTCATGGCGAGAGCTTGGAGGTTTTGCCAGGCAGAATGATCTAAGAAAAGATCATTAAGGACAGGCTGAGAGAGTTGGGGCTCTGCAGCCTGGAGAAGAGAAGGCTTCCAGGAGATATTAGAGTAGCCTTCCAGTATCTGAAGGGGGCTACAGGAAGGCTGGGGAGGGATATTGACAAGAGCTTGGAATGACAGGACAAGGGGCAATGGGTTTGAACTGGTAGAGGGGAGATTGAAACTGGATGTTAGGAGGAAGTTGTTTGCAGTGAGAGTGGGGAGACACTGGCACAGGTTGCCCAGGGAGGTTGTGGAGCACAGAATCACTCAACATGGTCGGATATCACGTTCAGTGTTTCTGTACTCCACAACCTCCCTGGAGGTGTTCAAGGCCAGGTTGGAGGAGGCCTTGAGTGACCTGTACTAGTGGGAGGTGTCCCTGCCTATGGCAGGGGGTTGGAACTAAATGCTCT
Organism: Ramphastos sulfuratus; assembly: GCA_013399055.1. Classification (NCBI taxonomy): domain Eukaryota; kingdom Metazoa; phylum Chordata; class Aves; order Piciformes; family Ramphastidae; genus Ramphastos; species Ramphastos sulfuratus. Next base: position 71,336 of record WBNM01034725.1, on the reverse strand, counting down.
TTGAGGTCCTTCCAACCTTACCATTATATGATACTATGATTAATAAGGCTTCTCTATTTGGGCACCTGTCCTGGGTTTTGAGATTGACATTTAGGTGGACTACCTATCTGGTGAAGTCAGTAAATTTGAGTGGCCTGGTGCTCAGAAGGGGTGAGGGATACACACACACATGCTCCCTCAGCTCAAAGAGAACTGATAAAGTGGAGCACATTTACATAGCATGGAAAATGCAGTGGCCAAGCTCTGACATGTTTTGTAGAATGCTCACAAAGCAGAGTCTGGGAAAAGGCTGCTGAATTTATCTGTGATGACTTGGAAAACTGTAATTCATCTGAATCTGAAATCTACTTGCCTCAGTTTGTATGGGCAGAAACAAAACGAGACTCTCAGTTATTGTGCACTGGGTCTCATCTCATAGAACCATCACAAGGAGGCACCTTAAAGGTTGTGGAGCTTTGCTGTAGGATAGAGGATGGATTAATGAAGACCTGTATAGCGCTACATGAAGTTACACATAAAGTAAGGCAAGGCCTGGAAAGCTTTGATGAGAGGAGCACTGAAGAACTTTGTGACTGTTCTACCTTTGCAGGTTGGGCAGAATGTGCCTAATGCTGTGCCTTGTTTCCCTGCTGAAGGTGTGCTGTTTTCCTCACAATCTTCCACTGCAGCTGTGCAGTTTAAGTGCTTGTTATTACAAGAAAACATTAAACAAAGAGGAAGAGAAAAACAGCAGCCCAAAGTCATCCCCCCAGCCCAACAGCCTGATGGATGTATTTTCAAACAGCATAATAATAAGCAGAGAATTTGAACAGTGTAGCATCCCATGGTAGTCCTCGATTTTGTCACTTAGTCCATGATTTGTAGTATAACTAAGTTTAAGAATAGAAGATGTAGATCATAGTGGAAACTCTCTGGCTGTACTTTAGAGGCCATTTTTTGGGTGGACTATTTGATGAATGTGATTATTGCCAGGGGAGAGGTTAATTCCTTTAGAACAGTACAGAAAGCTACATGGTCCTTGGTGTTCCATGTACTGTGCTTGCGTATTGAAACCTTTTGTTGCATTACAGAACCAAGTTATGTTTCCTTATTCTTGTTTCTGTTATCTTGGAGTATGCAGCCAGAAGTTATGTGGACGCTGAAGATGATGGTCTCTGACTCTGAAGAAACCCCAGGCATTTATTTTCTGTATGGTGTGCTTCTACCCCCTTTCCCTGTCACTGAGCATGCAGTCACACCACAGAGTGGCTCTCTCTCACCCTCTAAGTGAAAGCTACTCTTTCAAGAGCACTGGAGATGCCACTCACTGCAGGGTACTGTTTTCTGAATTTGGTCTATACAGCAGTGGGTGAGTGCAAGTGTGGCTCTGTGTCGCTCTCCCACTCCTCCAGCAGAAGTGGTTTTCAAAGGGACTTGTCAAACCACCTCTGAACCACAGTGCTCTCTAACCTACCTGAATGGCTTTAGGAGTCATGCTGCAGCTAGGATCTCATAAAGCCAAATGGAGCTGTTAATGACTTGGTTACTGTCACAGATGCTGATGCTTTGAAAGGTAGAATCACTACTGTTGTTAGTGAATTGTAGTTTGGTTTGGGTTTGTTTGATTTGGTTTGGGTTTTTTTTAGGTAGTGGGGTGGGGAGGTTTGTGTTGTTTTGGTTTGGGTTGTTTTGTGTTGTTTTGGTTTGGGGGGTTTGTTTGTTTGTTTGTTTTTTACATTAGGAATTGTACAGCTGGGCTGAGATGAATGGACAGTGGTTCATTTCTGCAAATATCTACCCAACAATCATTTGTAATTTGCTTAAAAGCAGGTAAGGGAGTTATTGTGTGTAAGATAGCAGTTTGGCTAAATATTCAATTGAAAACCACTGCATCTTAGTCTTCTTGCCTTTGTAACCTCTTCAAACTGCTTGAACTACTGATCATTGTGAAACCTGGCCATGGCTGGAACTGGCTCTCCATTATGGTAGTGTTAACACCAGAAATTCACAAAAAGCCCTATACCACTAGGTGTGATTAGGCACAGTGATGGTGATAAGGCTGAGAACACACTGATCTTATGCTGCTCATGTTCAAAGCACTTTAAAGACAGTACCTAACTATTCTACACAACAACTATATTGAATATCCCATGTGGTTCTCCAGCTCACTTGTTTTCAATACCAGCAATTTTCAGGTGATGCTGCCTTTGAACTTTGGAGTTCCTGCTGCACTTTGCAATCCTCTTAATTCTACTATTGTGACAGAAACCCTGAAGAACACTGCTTTTGTCTGCAACAAACCTAAATGCTTGACTTTGAATGTGTGTACAAAAAGATATGGAAAACCAGATTTGGAAAAGTGGAGAAATGAGTCCTGCTCTTTGAGTGTCCTCGGGGACTGCACAGGAGTATCATATTTGTTCTTCATTCTAAGGGCCTGGATTATAGAGAATATAGTTGTGAAACAAGATCACACAGTTGTTGTTGTGTTTAATTTATGCTCATTTTACCAAGGAGTTGGGTTTTCTTGTTTGTTTGCTTGTTTTTCCCTAAGTTCTTTTCTTGCAATCTTGCAAACTATTATTTAAATTTGCATGTTGGTTGGGAAAATGAAAGACATGGAGTTACTTGGGTCCTTTTCAACTCACAAGAAGGCACTATACATCTGGAATGCTTCTGTTGCCACACACTAGCATATGGTGCTATCACATTGCTACCTTTCCAACTCTCTCAGCCTTGTGACTGTGGGAGATGTTTGTGTGCAGCTGTGGATGGAGTGGGGGCTCGGACTGAGCACAGACTCAAGTGTTCCTCTGATATAAAAATGGTGTGCAAAGCAGCTTTGCTGCTACAGACACCAGCCTCTGTGCTGCACATGCAGGAGTCTCCCACGTGAGATGTAAGAATGCACTTTATGACCCAGTTTTCGCAGGCAGTTAGAGGCAAAAGGAGGGACATGACACTGAGATTTCCTTCTTCCTGCGTTTTAAAATCGAGCAACTAGGAAGCGTGACTCGTGAAATCCCTCAGCAGACGGTTTCCATTGTTGATTGCGCTGCATTATTTCAGGAGGTTCAGCCCGGCAGCAAGGGAGCTTTCACTGCTCGTTCCCACCCCCGCTCGGCAGCTGAGCGCTGCGCGATCCTCTCTGCCGCGCCGGCAGCCCAGCACCGCCGCGGGCGCTGCGAGCGTGGTGGAGCCCTCCTGTGGCTCAGCGGAATCGCTGCAGCTTCCCATCCCGGGCAGAGAGGGTGGAACACCTGGGCCAAATCTTGCTGGGATTACACCTTGTGAGCCCTATAAAGACGTGACAAAGGCCGGGCGGGTGTTAGTGTGCTAGGTCAGGGTAAATTCTGTTTCTTCGGGCGTGTTCTGTCCATGTTTCATTGGATGTACTTCGAAGGAACACTGCAGAGGCAAGTAGCTGATAACCCACACAGTGATTCAGGCTCTGGCCCTGCAGCTTCTTAGGCACTCGACAAATTTTATTTGCAAACAGTTGTGTTTATCCTATTCTACAAACTAGTTTTTTGTGTCTAAGAGTACTTAAAAACTAGGGCTTGAAGGGTGTTTTTTGTTCTATTACAACAGATATTTTCATCAGACTTCAGCAGGAGCAAGAGTGAACTTTGACCAGGTAAGACTTCATTTTTGCTGCTGTGGCTGCTCTAAGGGGGGTCTGTTGTCTCAGCACTTGAAAAGGTAAACTCCACACGGCAGTCAAAGGAGAGCTCTGCTGAAAGATAAGTTGTACCGTGTGACCCGTTTGTACTGCGTGCCTCACAAGACTGAGCTGTTTTCTTTGTGACTTGGTCTTATTCCTATCTCTGCCTGTATTTTGTGAAGACAAAGCAGTCTGTGCAGTCTCTTTGGAGCATGCGTTGAAGTCTGCCATCTGATGGCCGCAACTGCTTCATTTCCTTTGACTGTGCAGGGATAAGTTAGCTCCACGCGAAGCTTTACCTCCTGCAGACGCCAGAATAGTATGTGAAATATTTACCGTTTTAATTGCGTAAGGCTTCATTGAAAGCCTTGCTTTGCTTTCTGTGTGTCATTGAGAGAGGTAGTGCTGAACTACAGCTGAAAATGGGAGCCCTGACAGACAGGGAGTGTAGCACTTGTTTAACAAAGAGCAGCATGTAGGCTCCTCACACTACGATGCTTAAGGCTATATAATTTCTTTTTTTTTTTTTTCCCATTGCTTTAGTGTCTGCAATACACAAGCTTTTAGTGTTCAAGGGAAAAATATTCAAAGCCTGCCTAATGTGGTGTCATGTGCAGAATAATTTTGGGTTTGTAGAATAGATGTTTGCTTTTAGCTTAAATGTGATGTACAAAGACTATGGAACCCTGTAAAAAAAAAAAAAAAAACCAAAAAATTCAAAAGACTGTGACAAAACAAAAAACAAACCCATAAAAAACCCAGACACAAACTCAACCCCCTCTGTTTTCATGCTTTTCAGTATTCTTTTATGCAGTTTTTTGTTTGGTTTGTTGTATTTTGGTTGTTTGGGGGTTGTTCTGGTTTAGGTTTTAGCTTTTTTTAAAACTACCTTTCCACACAAGCCTACCATTAGTTCAGTTAGGTGATGCTTTTTATGACACAGTGAAAGCAGAGTAACCTTCTAGGAAAAATCATTAATTGTTGTGTAATCACCATATTGGGAATATAGGACTCTTTCACACAGGTGAAACCCAGCTTTTAATGGCAAAAATTTCTCTCTCTCCCCCCTGCCTTTAGTCATGAGGAAAAAAAAAAAAAGACCCACCCTGAGAGAAAAAGATATTTACTATTTATGTAAAAGAATTTTTCATTACTCCAGCTCAAACTGCTTGTCTCAAGACACCCATATAAAAAGCTGCCATGGTTTAATTATCAGAAAATGTGGATTCAGTGGGTTTTTTGCCTTGCTCCCCTCATCTGCCTTCAAACTCTGTTATGAGCTCCTGCTTTTTGGATTTTTGCAAGGACTATAGCATACCACAAAGTGTGATTTAGGTAAATAAATCTGATTACATCAAGCATGAATTAAGAAATTATTTCTCTAGTCCAAATAAAAAATGCTTTTTTCTGGGTCTTCTGTTGCAATTCCCAATTTTGACACTAAGCAGAAGATGAAATACTGAAATGCTATGAGAATCCTTCCTAATGATTCTCCACTGGATGAAAAGTTCGGAGTGGGGCTGGGACACCTGGCAGATGCTGTTTCTGTGTTTATCTCAGTTCTTCATTTCTGTGTAAAGTTCAGTGCAGACCCTTTTGAGAATGGAAGCTGAAGCTCTCCTAAGATTCACCCCTCATCGCCAGCTCTTTTTCCCACTTTGATATGCCTAGAATTCACTTTGTGCCCTGCATGCTCAGTCTGACCAGGTAGAAATTGTAGTGTAAAAATGAACTTCACTTGGATTCCAACCAGAAGAATTATGCCTGTGCCTGTCAGTCTTTCCATCACTGGGAGTCATTTCTTTTCAGTGATTACCTGTGCAAGCTGTGGACCAAACCAATTTATACAAAGATGCACTGGCAAGGAAGGTACTGGAAAATACTCAAAACTCAAAAGAGCAACTGTACAGTGTCGTGGTGGCAGGCTGGGCAACTTTGCTTCAAAACTATTCTTTTTCCTTGCAAAACTGCTGTTTTTTCTCCTTTCCTGGGGAAGCTGGGATGTCAATAACTTCATTATGTTTCTAGGCAAACAACTTAAAATCCCATCCCATGAATGGAGATACCATTGTTACTTTAAAAAAATTAAAATCAGTTGGCAAAGAAACTTAGAGTAGGAAAAGCTAGCAGGACTGGAAAAAGATGTAAAGAACAAGCTTCGGGCAATGTGAATAGGGATGCCTTTGGAAGCCTATCAGGCTAATAACACAGTTCCCTAGACGATCACAGTATCACAATATAGCAAGGTTGGAGGAGACCTCAAAGATCATCAAGTCCACCCCACTACCACAGACCTCAAGACTAGACCATGGCACCAAGTGCCACGTCCAAATGTGCCTTGAACACCTCCAGGGACGGGGACTCCACCACCTCCCTGGGCAGCCCATTCCAGGGGGGAATGACTCTCTCAGTGAAGAACTTTCTCCTTACCTCGAGCCTAAACTCCCCCTGATGCTGTGTTCCCTGCAGTCTCGCTCATATAGAGGACAAGGAAAGCGAAGGAACAGGAGAGGACGTGAGAATCAGGGAGGAAAAAAATTGTTGACCTGAAAGAAACTAATCCAAAGTATTTTAATAATTGATTAAAACCAAACCAAACTCAACCAAACCAATAAAAATCCAACCAAAACCCTTCTGTCGTTCTCTTAGTGCTTAGCATTTTCCCTGCTTTGAGATGGTCTCTTTGAACACCATGGCAGTTTTGTATCTAGCAAACAGCTATCTGATGGAATCTGTAGAATGACTGGAAGCAATTTTGGAGTGGTAATAGAATTATCCATGTTATATGACATGCTGTTATCAGCTAATATGGGTGAAGAGGTTTGCACTGTGTAGCGTGCAGGAATGAACCCCAGTTCCTTGGCTTGCCAGAGCCTATCAGAGTGTGAACTGTGTTGTTGTGTATCCATAACTGCACCACATCCCTACCTTCCAGTGATGAGATGATTTGATTTGTGACTGACACAAGCTGTAACAGTGATAACCATAACAGCAGCTCAGAGGAGCTTGGGCACATGTACACACACTTCAAATGAGCAAATCAAAGAGTGATTATTATAACACTTTGGAAGCAGAAGAGGGGCTGCACAGAACATATTAATGTACATGTTTCAGCAAGATGTGTAAAACATCTGCAGTTATGGATAAAAGGACTTGTTGTTCTCCGTGAGCTGCTCACTCTGCTGAGCAGGATGTAAAAATAAATCTTGGAGACACTTCTAACATTTCTGTTTTCATCAAGAATTTGCATCTGGGATCCTCGTGGAATCTTTCAGAGTACCCAGTAAGGTAAAACGATCTGTCTGCCCAATGCAACTATTGCATTACACTGCTTGTGGCTTCCCTATGGTTTAGTTGTTGCAGCTGTAACATGAGCCACGCGAACGGGGAGCTCCTGCTCTCTGCAGGTGTTAGCCTCTTGTTAGCCCAGAGCCTCTGCAGAACCTCCTTTCTTCTAAAGAGTCGTCTTTCACCCAGGTTGCTAAAGAACTCAAAGTGAAGTAATTTATTTCCTTTTTAAAGCTACCAAATTGTATGAATTTATGGGGGGTTCACATTGAATACTTCTCAAAAAGCATGCAGGATATGTTGGTTTAAAGGCCTGCTGCATTTTCATCNACATCCCTTTACTGTGCTGGCATCTGCTTTGCCCAGCTCAGGCAATAGATCTGACAGTCCTGTAAACTGTATAGATTGAGTCATATAGATTATGCTGGCCACATCTTAATGCTGTGTCCAGTTCTGGGCCCTTCAGTTTAAGAAAGATGTTGAGGTGCTGGAAGGTGTCCAGAGAAGGGCAGCAAGGCTGGTGAGGGGTCTGGAGCACAGCCCTGTGAGGAGAGGTTGAGGGAGCTGGGGGTGTGCAGCCTGCAGAAGAGGAGGCTCAGGGCAGACCTCATTGCTCTCTGCAGCTACCTGCAAGGAGGTTGTAGCCAGGTGGGGTTAGGGTCTTCTGCCAGGCACCCAGGGACAGAACAAGAGGACACAGCCTCAAGCTGTGCCAGGGCAGGTTCAGGCTGGATGTTAGGAAGAAACTCGTCACAGCAAAAGTGATTGTCATTGGAATGGGCTGTCCAGGGAGGTGTTTCAGAGGAGGCTGCACGAGGCATTTGGTGCCATGGGTTAGTTAATTAGAAGTGTTACATGCTAGGTCAGACTCGATGATCTCAGAGTCTTTTCCAACCTCATTGATTCTGTGGAAGCAGCAGAAGGCCTTTTTTCTTGTCTGGAGTAGTGCTCAGAAGTATGGAATTGGACTGGACGCTAGTTTCAGACTGATGGATGAATGTTAATAGATCACACGAATTGGGCTTTGTTGCTTGCAGAGTCAGTAGCTGAGGTCTACCAACTGTCAGGCTGAGATCTGAGTTATGGCATAGGGCTGACTGTTCCAGCAATGTTTGTGCATGTGAAGTACTGAGAGATGTCCAGATGCTCATGGCACATTCATGGCAAGGTTCTTCCAGAGGGTGGAGATTTGAGGCTGTGTGTAGTGCTTTGTGGTGAGGATTTCAGCAAGTGTTTGAATCATGGCTTTGCTGAATCCAGCACAGCTAATAAAGTGCACATTTTGCTGAATATTCAGGCTTGTGATACGCTCCAAGGTCAGCACACTCTGGTTACAAAATTATTTGTATGTGAGAAGACCTGATCATCCCAGCTCATGGTGGACAACCAACAAGTCATATGTCTAACTTCACACCTCTCATATACTGCTCCCTCTTAAAACGCAAATAACAGTTCACAACATGTGAATTGCTAGCTCTTCTCTTGGAGAGACAGAGATGAGTGCAGAAAGATGTGAAAAGATTTGTCACGGGGTAAGTGCTGTACTATGGAAGAGCTTCACACACCTCCTTTCCCATTCCTGCTTACTTAGCTTTTGGTTACTAGCCCAGCTGGGGAGCGGACGAGACTGTCTCCCAAATTTAGCTTGATTTTTACTTATGTACATTGATTTTAGCTGTGGAAATGTCACTTGGAATAGACTTGGATTTACCAGAGAGATTATAGGAACATTATTCCCCTCTGGTGTGTTGTGTGAGGTCCTGATTATATGATGAAATACAATGATGCAGCTTGCTGGACCTTCCTGCTTTGGGATGCACACTGTGGCTATGGCGAAGAATCCCTTTTCTTTATGCTCTCTGTGTGTGTCCTTTCCAGTCTTGGGAATTCACCCACCTCTAAGGGAACTGAGCTTGGTTACAGTGTGTGGAAGTGATGTATTAGCCTATAATACTGAGGCATCTACTTTAACAGATTCATGGCTGCAAACAGGTAACAGCAGCGAATATGATGTTCACTGGACACTCTGTCCCAGGCTGGTATTTCAAAAGCTGTGGTGTGTCTGAGCTGAAAGTGAACTTCTTATCAATTGGAGTTCAAGGCACTGTTTGCAGAGCTCTGGATTACTTCTTTAACTGTTTGTTTATTTATTATTGTAATAACTTTGCTTTTTAGTATCAGCTAAACTGCAGTTTCTTTATCGAGGTTTGGACTCTAGGTGCTGGTGTAAAATTGTACTACAGAAATCAAAACAGAAGGGCAAGGATTGGAGACAAATTATAATTTCTGTTTTATCTCAGTACTAGGGACTGAGCTTGAGTTTGAGCTTCATGGGACAGATCATTCTAGGTCTACCAGTTCACTGCTAGTGTTCGTAACAGAGCACCTTAGATGTTGTTTCCTTCCTTTTCTCAGCCAGAAAAATGCCTTCTCTGATAGTGAAACAGAAGGTGAGGACAGTAGCATGTACAGGGGTAGGTGAAGAACTTCTATGTGGCATTGCAATTGTAAAGAAGGAAGAGGTATGTGAGGCAAGGATCTTCTTTAAATGCTAAAGATTTGAAAAGAAGGGGAAGTGTTGGAATGATTTTGTTATTTTACAGTTAGCTGGCTGCTTGGTTGTGGCAGAGAAGTAGCCTCACACCTAGATGAATTCAAAAGGACAGAAAATCAGACTACACATACTAACACTGTCTCTGGTGGAGAAACACCTCCAGAGAAAAGCACTGCTTGCAGGATTTTCACTCTTTAGCAAGATAATAAGATAATTAGGGAGGGTTTCAAATCAAAATAAGCTGACAGGTTGAACAGTGGTCATGCAGTGAGAAATCAGAACCCAGCCAGAGAAGTGTGCCTGACATTCTTGTTTTAATGAGGATTTTTCTGACACTTGGAAGGATTCCACAGAAGGGCTCTGATCAAACAGGACTGTCCTGAAGGAACAGTAGATGAGATCAGATTAAGCTGCTCTTTCAGAAGAGCTCTTGATTTATCTCAATATACATGAAGTGCTTGCAACGTCTGTCTGATTTAGGTAAGAGGCCTTTATTTAGGGTAACGTAGCTAATGAATGATGCAATAAACACATTGATGTCAAACATGAATTCCTCATAAACACACATTGATTGTTACCCTGTTCTCTGAAGGAAGATCTCATTTAACCTCTATGTGCCTATGTAAAACTGTTGGAAAGTCTCTAGAAACCAAAATGTGACCAGAGTTGCCTTCCGTTGTGTAGTTTGGGTGTGTCTGAGATTTGATATGTTTGAATTAAAGACACACCCACACTGATTTTCCTGATGTGCATTTTTAATGTTGTTTTATCTAGTTGTGTAACAGACCTGTTGGCATTCCTTACTATTTTGAAATTGTTGTTTTAATTTTAATATCAGGTTTCCTTTGACTCCAGTATATGATATCCAAGACACTGAAAGCACTTGGCACAGGTTGTAACTGCTTTGTTGAACTTCGAGTGTGCCACTCTTTCTACAGCATCTCAGTGGCACCTGTGGATTTTAAGCTTCAGGACAGCCTAGAGATCTTGGTGATATTTAATGTGTGAGGGGAGGAATTTTTTCTTCCAAAAGTGGCAGGGTTTCAAAGATGGAGAGTTCTATAGATAAAGATCTTCTGGGATACTTGAAGTTTGTGGCAGTTTGGGGGGAAAAAAAAACCCAAACAACTATGCAGGAATTTGTAGGAGGAGATAATCGCTCACACCAGTCCACCTGAAAGAACAGTGAGAGTGCTGAAACCTCTGCCTGAACTCGCTGAATTTCAGCAGAAAAAAGCATTTGGCAAAGGTCTGACCTGGAGCCTGCTACTTTATTCAAAAGACTGCTGATAATTAAAATCTGTACCTTATGGTGGATACTAAGGAAAGGGGAAGGCAGCAAATGTGACAGGAGGCCAGATTTGTGGTCCCAAAAGCTGGAACTGAAGATTAACCCAGGTTGCTTGCTGGGCCAGGTCGGATGAGTCTAGCAGCACCTTCCAGGTGCAGCTGCAGCTGCTGCAGGTGTGCATTTAGGGGAAGTCTGTGGGACTGTTTGGGACCTTCTATAGGGCAGAGAAACTAGAATCAAACTTGCGTAAAGGCTGCACTGAGGAATTGATGCATTATAAGTTAGACATAAGATTTAACTTCTTGTTGAGTTAAATTCCCTTCTCAGTTTCAACTAAAAGCCTCTCTCCAGGCTCTCAGGTAGCCCTGCACCCGTAACAGGCCTAGCTCCAGACTGGCTCCTTCCCTGCCCTTACACAGGGACTGAAACTGAAACTGAGCTGGCAACTTACCAGGTGAACTGTGTCTTATGGTCACTTTCAGCCACCAGTATTGCACCTAAGGGCTGTGCTGTCTGAAGGGTTTCCTATGACAGGGTAAATGGGAGAGGCTGGGGCTGTGTGGAGGAGGAGGAAGTGATGCTACCAAAGGAGCCTGCAGTGCAGCAGCTGAAGCGCTCACAGTGTTTAAGAGGAGAGGGGGGGGAAAAATCAAAGGATTTGCACTGAAAAGTTGTCTGCATAGACTATTGGTAACTAATTGTTAGGGGTGTCTTCATTGGTGTGGCTGTTTGGTCCTCACAGGGCTTAACAGTCATAGAACTACAGAATCATTTGGGTTGGAAAAGACTTTTAGGATCACAAGAGTCCGACTGTCAACCATGACCACTGTGGCCATTAAACCATGTCAAATGCAACAGCTGGTTTTAGATTTACTGTTTGCTTTAGAGTGTAGCTTCCCAGGCAGGAGGGATGAGTCTGCACTTCACGAAAAAAATGTTGTTAATGCAGCTACAATACTATAAAAAAATCTTCCAGGGGAATACCACAGGCAAAGGACTAGAACACGGTTGCTCTGAAGCAAATTCAAGCTAAAGCTTCTTTTGTTTCTCCTACATGTTTTTGCAGCTGGTGCGCTCAGAAAGGTGCTTGTTTCTTTCCCTGCCTCTTGCTCTTCGTCATAGCAACTGTGCCACAGAAGCTCCACAGGTGGTTTGAGAGCAGAGTGCTGTTTGGAATGAGATAGTTACTGCTTTGATTTCTGGCAGGTAGAAAAAGCTGCTCTACCTGTGGGTAAATAAGCAATACTCATGCACCTATGTGTCACCTGTACAGCCCTGGGAAATGATCAAGTATGACTGGCTAAAGAGCATGAAATATTCATTGATTCCAAACTAGAATAGTTTGTGATTGTCACAGTCTTCCAGTTTTAGTTCTTAATATGCGACTCAAGATGCCTTTTTTTCTGGTTAATGAATTTGCACTCAACTTGAAGCAGTTACTGGAGCTTCTGGGGAAGCCTTGCAGTGTGTCTGGGAGCTTTTGGCACTTCACTGGACATAAAGAATTGGTAACTTGCCTGACAATAAAGTGGTCTGTCTCCACTTGTGTCATCTAAGAAAGGTTCCTTGGGCCAAGAAAGTCCTATAGGGGAGGAAGAAAGGAGAGAGCATGAACAAATGTCTTATTATACTTCTGTCTGTGCACTCATGATAATGCAATACCAGAGCAGAGAAATGGGGAAATCCATTTACTGAGCTGGACTCTAATCAAGGCCAAATTTCCTTCCTGTACTTTGCTTTCATGAAGGTACAAACTAAATTTTGAAAAATTCAGGTAAGAAGAGGAATGATCTAGCTTTAAATATTAAATAGTAGTGTTGACTCTTCTGCTCCCTTCCTTCTGCCTTTCACAGGTGAAGGTAATGTAGGATACTAGCCAGAGTTGAAGCACACCTACAGACCACTCTTTATCCAGAGTTGCACTCGGGTTCAGTGGAATCTGTTCTTTGATTTTTTTTTTTTTTTTTTTTTAATTGTCCTTTTAGTGTGTATGTATTTGCTGTGGTGGAGTTTGGATTTGTTTTTTTGTGGTGGCATTGGGTTTTGTTTTTGTTGCTGTTTGTGCTACATATTAGTGTTTTGTATGCGGTGTTAGCAGATTTCAGCCTACCTGCGGAGGTGACAACCACCTGAAGTGGCTGTTGAGCATCACTGTGTCATACTTTTGTGGTGTGGGAGAGCGAAGGAGAGGGGCAGAGAGTGAGATAATGAAAGAAGAGGCAAAGAGTACCGCAGAGCTCTGATCAATTAACATATCTCATTAGAAAGTCTCAAATAAAATCTTACTCTTTGAATTCACTCGAGATTTTTATCTGAGGACTGTTCATGGTGTTGCAGGTGACAGAGGAAAGTTGTACATTTCAACTTAGCACAATAGGTTAGAGAGAGGAAAGAGAGAACCTCTCCGAGGCGAATGCTCACTAGGCAGTCTCAAATTGCAGGGAAAACCTGGAAGATCCTTCAGTCATAGTTCTTGGTAAGTCAAGATGCAAACCAGGTCTTGGCTTGCGCTGTGTTGTGATGGAGAAAGAACTGGTAGAATTACTTGTAAGGTGTAGTTTCCTCATAATTTTCTGCCTTTTTTTTTTAATGGCAAAAAGTCATGAGAAGTGGCTCGGAAACAAAGGAAGTCAAGGAAGTAATGATAAGATTAATGCAACTGAAACATACCAAATAATGCAGCAGGATCCCGGAAATCCTTTTGCAGGTGACTTACAGGTTAGGATCAAGAAATGCTTTGGATAAGATGTGTTAGTCATGCTCTTAAGAAATTTTGAATGCTATTATCTTGTTGTCATTGGGCTCTATGAAACTTAGTGTAGAATATCCAAGGGTAACAACCAAAAAAAAAAAAAACCTCAATTTGGAGTGTTTGTAAAATCCCCATTATGAGAATCTAACAAACTGTAGCAAAATAATCTGTTTCCGACGTGCCTAAACAATGGCCCAACACTCTGAATGTTCCATAAATAAGCTGTCTTTTTAATAGTTATGTTCAGTATCAGTGGCTGACAACTGCTGCCGCACCATCAAATTGTGCTAAATCCTCCCAAACAAAACACCCTTGCAAGCAAGTCTCCCTGGCCACGGGGTTTTGGCAGCACATGCTCCCTTTGCTGCTGCTCCCAGCGCCTGCGCACAGCTCGAGGTGCCAGTGTGCTCAGCTCCAGACAGGAAAGATCTGATAGAGAGGAGCAGTCTTTATTAATTCTCAGAGATTGGCTTAATTGGGAGACAATGCAAAGATTCTCAACAATAATAACAGACGATGGGGAATAAATAGGCACGGCAGGAGAGAGGGAGCTTCCAGTGTGAATTTCCCTCTGCCTCTGTTCAGTTGCATTGCATACTGTGGGAAGCAGCTGCAGTTTGCATTTCCTAGTTAATTTTTCCTGACTGCATCTATCTAGTTACTGCTCCTGGACATTTTGATGTTTGATAATCCTCTATTTGCATATGACTACGCATTTATAGCTGTCGTTAGAACCAATTTGCACACATTTGCTGCTCGAAGTGTCAGTGTCTGAATTTTATCTAGAGACAGGAATAAGGTCAGGGACATTTAATTGATTGTATAATGCAACTGAAAAGGCTGGCAGGGATCTAGGGCAATTTTGGGACATCTGTCATTGAGTCATCAAAAATAAAGCACATAACAGCTGTGATAACAGCAGGATTATGATTAGATATACAACATTCACCATCAGCTTGAACAAGGACTGTAAAATGAAAGGGAGGAAAATCAGTCAGTTCTGATAATAGCACAAGGTTTTTTAACAGGCCTTTGCTATTTTATTTTACTTTGTACTTTTACTAACTTGCATGTAAACACAGTGCAGAGCAGAAATACAAATAAAACCGTTTGTGTTTTTCTAGCAAAAACTTGCAGAGTTATGCAGCTAAATGTTGCATCTTATCCACCACATCATGCGTTAGGGTAGCAATTTCTGCTTCGAAATGTGGCTACCAGGTTTCGTTCATGATTTCTACATAAAGGATCCATGAAGCATTTGTGATTCAGGGGCATCTGCATCCCTATTGTGTCTTTCTCTTGTCCCAACTGTACTTCTGTACATACAATTCCTCTGGCAATCAGTATGGCAAGCTGTATTCTGCTCTTCCAAATACTTCTGGGCTTTATTTTTTTAATGTTTTCTTAAGCATGCCTATTAAACCTAGGCACACCTCTTCTTCTTTTCTCTTTGCTTCAGGCTTTGCCCTTCATGACACTTGGGGCTTCAGTTTTTTTTTTTTCTGTGAGGATCAGCTGATGTTGCTTTTCATGTCTGAACTGCTGTCTAATTCCTATTGCACATACCTAAGAGGTACCGCAGTGAGTCGACCCAATATTAAGACAATTGCTTGCCACCTGAAATAGCTTCTTAGTTGCAGAACTGATTGCAAAACACAAAGTGTTTACTGTTCATGACATGAATTGTACAAGGTGATTTCTAGTGAAATGTGTCATTTGAAAGCTGAAGACGTCAGAGGTATCCAGCTACGCGAACAATTTTTGCATCTGTAGCTTCTGAATATAGTGCAGTTAAACTCAGTTGCATGGCTTTATAACTAGATCTGAACGTACATTTTGTATCCTTTAGCTGCCATATGCACAAAGAACTAACGTGAAGGAAAGTGCATAACTGCAGCACTTATTTATGGTTCTACTTAAACTAATTCATGAAAATTGGATGCTTAAGTAAGGACACTTTCAAAATTTGAAGTGCTGGTTTATTCCTCTCTCCGTATGAAAAGTCACTATGCTACAGTAACATAAGAAAGACTACAGAATGCTTGCAAAGATATGCAGCCCAGAGCTGCTTTTTGTCTGCAGATGACTAGTTAAAAATCCTGTTCAGGACTCTCATCAACTGGGTGGCTAAGAGGTGCTTTTGCTGTCTGACTCAGCACTGAGCCCTTGGCTTTGCAAGAACAGTGAACGTTTTTCTTTCTGAGATTTGTCAGCAACTGCCCTGTGTGGTGTGAGGCAACTTAGAGCCTTGGAATCTGTCACTTATCTCAGATAACCAAACCACTGCTTCATTTGGGAGTGTGCTTTGGCACAGAAAATAGCCAAGGGCAGAGAAATGTGGCTTATTTTTGTGGTGTTTTTTTTGTTTGTTTTTTTTTTTGACCTGCAAGTGCCAACACACAACCAGTCATGTTGTTGTCAATTTAGCAGATGCACTACTGCTGCAATTCCTGCGGGCTCTGGGGATTTTTCTCTGGGATCTTTCATTTGAATGTCACATATACATTTACTGCAGTAAAAAACAAACCAAAACAACACATTTACTGCAGTCCTGTCCCCCCCCGCCCCCCCCAAAAAAGTACTGCTTTACTGACAGCTAATAAAAATAATTATCTAATCAGTGGCCTCTAAAAGATACTGAGGTAGTGTATCTCAAAGTAGAATTAAGAATGTTTACCATACAATATGGCTAAGCATTTAAAGAGCCACTGTTGGTTAGTTTTGGTTGCAGTAAATAAAATGAGGTTTTTCACTGCTCTGTTGTATGCCAGCCAGGAGCAGTTGCCTAGTTCAATTTCTCACCTACGTTAGGGCTGCTTAGTGCTGTTCTGATCCTGAACTGAACTACAGCAAAAACAACTGGCTCACTAGGTTTAGTGAAATGAAAATGAAACTGCGTGTGGGAAGAATTCAGCACATTGGAAGAAGTAAAACATGCTCATGAATTTTGCCTGTAAAGATCACACTGCTGGGTGAGGCTGACGTCGGCAATTTGCCTCCATCACACCTAAATGTTGAACAAGTTTGTTTCCCTTGATGAAGATCAATGTTTTGGGGGAAATGTGGGAGGGGAGAAGTGCATTCTTTTTAGCTTAGCTGTAGTTTTGATGCTTTTCAAAATGAACTAAACTACCTGAACAAAAGTGTCCATGTAAGGTCTGCCAGTATAAATACAAGAAATGTGCTCTTGCAGAAGTACCAGTGCAGTAAACTTCCCAGGTGGAGAAACTCTTGGACTGCTCTAGCCTTTAAGACCTATCACAGAGTCTTAGATGAATCAGAATTTTGGTCACCAGCTGCTGTCTTTGATTCTTCCTTGTATGTTAGGGCTTATTGGCTGCTAACACCAAGGATGTTGTGGAATATGAGAAGTAGACAACTGCCTGGCAGACATTTGCTAGGCTTGCCACGAGTCTGCAGCTGGTACTACTAAACAGAGAAAGAGGAGTTGGTTTTGAAGACCTAACTGTCAATTTGGTCAGTTTTGGCTCTCAGTCTTTCATGATCCAGACTCATGTGGGTTATGCAGTCTGCCATTGCTGTTGAGCTTGAAAACTCAAGGCTTCTGAAACCAATAGAACGTTCTGGCATGAGTCTCTGCAGTCAGTGTAGCACCTGTGCCTGAGAGCTTTCCTGTATTTATGGAGATTCAAGTGTCTACCGATGAGTGCAATCCTTGGCAAACTGCACAAAACTGGTGCTGAAGGACTCTGCAGATGAAAAGCCTGACCCAGCAGAATCCAAAATTGACATAAAGATAAACATTAGCAAATGCCACTTAAGTGCTTTAGCAGAGGAACAATTCATTCAAATCTGTGCCTTTTGCACAAGTCAAATGTGCTGAAACAGCAGTTTTATTTACTTGCACACAACTTTGTGTGTGCAGGAGAACACTGCTCTCTTCAGCCTGTAGCTAGAGACAAATGCACTCCTCCTCCTGCTCTGAGGACCCGGGGGAAGGAGATGTTCTGAGTACAAGGTGGGATTTTCTTAATTATATTTTATTTCATAGAATGGGATGAAAATACCATAATGGGAATTGTCTTTGCATCAATGCAGCTTGCATATCTGAAGGACGGTGGAGTGGAGAAAAGCATCTCTGATGCTGCATGTGCTGGTGCTGGCCTGACAGCGCTGGAATCTCGGATGAGAGACACCCTTAAATGTAGTGCCTTTCCCAGCTGGAGTGCCAAATGTCTCTGATTACCCAGCTCTTGCCAGCTTGCAGACGAGGGGCACAGCGCACNATCTGTAGCTTCTGAATATAGTGCAGTTAAACTCAGTTGCATGGCTTTATAACTAGATCTGAACGTACATTTTGTATCCTTTAGCTGCCATATGCACAAAGAACTAACGTGAAGGAAAGTGCATAACTGCAGCACTTATTTATGGTTCTACTTAAACTAATTCATGAAAATTGGATGCTTAAGTAAGGACACTTTCAAAATTTGAAGTGCTGGTTTATTCCTCTCTCCGTATGAAAAGTCACTATGCTACAGTAACATAAGAAAGACTACAGAATGCTTGCAAAGATATGCAGCCCAGAGCTGCTTTTTGTCTGCAGATGACTAGTTAAAAATCCTGTTCAGGACTCTCATCAACTGGGTGGCTAAGAGGTGCTTTTGCTGTCTGACTCAGCACTGAGCCCTTGGCTTTGCAAGAACAGTGAACGTTTTTCTTTCTGAGATTTGTCAGCAACTGCCCTGTGTGGTGTGAGGCAACTTAGAGCCTTGGAATCTGTCACTTATCTCAGATAACCAAACCACTGCTTCATTTGGGAGTGTGCTTTGGCACAGAAAATAGCCAAGGGCAGAGAAATGTGGCTTATTTTTGTGGTGTTTTTTTTGTTTGTTTTTTTTTTTGACCTGCAAGTGCCAACACACAACCAGTCATGTTGTTGTCAATTTAGCAGATGCACTACTGCTGCAATTCCTGCGGGCTCTGGGGATTTTTCTCTGGGATCTTTCATTTGAATGTCACATATACATTTACTGCAGTAAAAAACAAACCAAAACAACACATTTACTGCAGTCCTGTCCCCCCCCGCCCCCCCCAAAAAAGTACTGCTTTACTGACAGCTAATAAAAATAATTATCTAATCAGTGGCCTCTAAAAGATACTGAGGTAGTGTATCTCAAAGTAGNGAAACTCTTGGACTGCTCTAGCCTTTAAGACCTATCACAGAGTCTTAGATGAATCAGAATTTTGGTCACCAGCTGCTGTCTTTGATTCTTCCTTGTATGTTAGGGCTTATTGGCTGCTAACACCAAGGATGTTGTGGAATATGAGAAGTAGACAACTGCCTGGCAGACATTTGCTAGGCTTGCCACGAGTCTGCAGCTGGTACTACTAAACAGAGAAAGAGGAGTTGGTTTTGAAGACCTAACTGTCAATTTGGTCAGTTTTGGCTCTCAGTCTTTCATGATCCAGACTCATGTGGGTTATGCAGTCTGCCATTGCTGTTGAGCTTGAAAACTCAAGGCTTCTGAAACCAATAGAACGTTCTGGCATGAGTCTCTGCAGTCAGTGTAGCACCTGTGCCTGAGAGCTTTCCTGTATTTATGGAGATTCAAGTGTCTACCGATGAGTGCAATCCTTGGCAAACTGCACAAAACTGGTGCTGAAGGACTCTGCAGATGAAAAGCCTGACCCAGCAGAATCCAAAATTGACATAAAGATAAACATTAGCAAATGCCACTTAAGTGCTTTAGCAGAGGAACAATTCATTCAAATCTGTGCCTTTTGCACAAGTCAAATGTGCTGAAACAGCAGTTTTATTTACTTGCACACAACTTTGTGTGTGCAGGAGAACACTGCTCTCTTCAGCCTGTAGCTAGAGACAAATGCACTCCTCCTCCTGCTCTGAGGACCCGGGGGAAGGAGATGTTCTGAGTACAAGGTGGGATTTTCTTAATTATATTTTATTTCATAGAATGGGATGAAAATACCATAATGGGAATTGTCTTTGCATCAATGCAGCTTGCATATCTGAAGGACGGTGGAGTGGAGAAAAGCATCTCTGATGCTGCATGTGCTGGTGCTGGCCTGACAGCGCTGGAATCTCGGATGAGAGACACCCTTAAATGTAGTGCCTTTCCCAGCTGGAGTGCCAAATGTCTCTGATTACCCAGCTCTTGCCAGCTTGCAGACGAGGGGCACAGCGCACTTGCCTTTTGAACAGAGCAAACAGAATGGCAGGGAAGCCTTCTCCCCTCCTCGGCGCTGTAAATCCTGTGTGCTCTCGGACTGAAGAGGCTGATGCTGTGCCTGAAATCGTCATCTTGTTAGAAAACATTTATTGCCTGAAACACTGCTTAAGCATTTAGTATTTGACAACACAGGAGTTATTTTTGAACTCCAAATTGTACAGTGTCAGGTTTTCACTCATGAAAATTCAGTCCAAGTCTTTAGGAAAAAAAAAGTCTGAAGCTCTGTAAAATGTTCTGCTGGAAAATGGGAGGGGGAGAAGAAGAGCAATTAAAAATGTAAGAATAGAAGCTAATTATCAGCAATTCAGGCACAGCTTTGTTTAGAAAATGTATCGGTGTAAAATGGATAGGTGAATAGATTAGCACTGATTACATATTTTACATATAATAGTCTCTCTTTCATGAGTAATCATTAGCAATTATAATGTAGGCTTTAAATCAGTCTGGGATGGGACTATGCTGTAATGTGAATACTAAATAATTGTTCGTTCCCAGGCAGAAGAAGAAAATACCTTGGTGGTTTGGTGATAAAGTCCATAGTGCAAGTGTTTCCTTGGACTGTTTGTCATTTGCTCTGTGTTCCAGCTCTGGGTTCTGTCATGCCAGCATTGAATGCCAAGGTTCATCAGGCAAATGATTGTTACCTCGTCAGCTGGAAGAGGAAGCCGCAATTACATTTTTAAAGAAGTATGACTTAATTATTGGTATTAATAATTCCTAAGGGAACTTAAAATGATCCAGGGGATCAGAAAGTAATGGTGTAACACACTACACAACTTGAGACACGCACATTTGTTTGAAGGTTGCCTGTGCAGTTATCAGTGATGCCTTCTTCCCTTCAGGCTCAGTGATGAAGGGTTTTGTGCATCAACAATTGTGCATGGGAAGACCTTGTTGATGGTGCCTGTTAGTACCTGGGATACTGCTTCCTTGATTGCTAGCTGAGATTTTTAGGAGTGCTAATGGGCAATAAAAAACTTTGCCTGGTTTGCATCTGCATTTCTGTTCAAGATTGTGACCCTGTTATTTTAGATTCTTAATCCTTTCCTGAGAAGCTTAATATATTTTTAAAGAATACAGACCTGGCAAAGAATGAATGAAATGGTCCAAGTGCCAGCAGCAAAGCAACCTGCAAGAATTACAGTCAGAGATTCAGTTTTCTGTTTCCTTGAATTTGTTAATGATGGTTGTTACTGTTTTGGTGTTGTTTTGTTGTTTGTTTGTTCATTGGTTGGGGTTTTTATTTAATGGAAATTGGCCTGTGCTTTCTGTCTGTCCAACTGCCAGCCCCTTGTCCCATACCCTACTTCTGTTCTAGACTAATTTTAATGAAACTAGATGGATAGAAGATTGCAGGCAGAGAAGTTTATACAAGCTCTGGTCATTGAGTAAGAAAGACATTAGAGCAGAGTGCATCTTTATTTTCTTAGTAAAGAGAGTAAGAGAGCAAGGGTGGTGGAAGGGGAAGGAGAACTGAGCAGGAAACTGTGGGAACAGATATCAACAACCTGAAAAAAAGAGAAGGCTTGGAACTGTAGTGACTGACATCCAGGTGTACAAAAGGCTTTTGAACTAGTAAGGTGTGAGTCCTGGTTTGGCAACCCCCAATCTCCTGTTGGTGCTGAGTCTGACCTCTCAATTGGTACCAAGTTTCTGGTTCCAAACACACATTAATTTTTTTTCTAGACAATCTTTTAAAGACTATCAGGGATGCAGGAAGCTGCATCTGTGTGGACAAAGAGGGTGGAAGTAATTAGGTAGAAATTTGACATTGATCTATAAACTGATTTGCAGACATCTAACCCCACAGACTTCTCAGATGTGGGAATGTTTCTGTGTCTGGAGAACCTAAGAAATGCTCTGCAGTAGGATAGCCAGCCCAGGCCGGGTTCTCCCTGTGCCGGGCACAGCCAGCCTGGGCTGGGTTCGCCCTTTGTTGCTGTTGTCACCCTTCCCTGCATTGCTTAGTGTAGCACGGGGTTCTGGTCACAGTGTTGTGTCCCAGCATCCTCACACTATGTCTGCTTCTGTTCTCGTTGGCAGCATTGTCAATAGTGGCAAACAAAGACAAGCTGCTGTTTCACCCAGGTGGTTTGCATAGAGGTTTGTTCTAACTTTGTCTGACAAAGCCAAGATGGGATTTTGAGCTTGCCCCTACTGTATTCAGCAGGAATTTAAGGGTGTCAGCTTCCAAAACTGCTAGTCACAGCCCTTGTGTCACAGTTCAGGTGACCATTCTTGGGCAGCATGCCTGTACTTCATAGAAATGTAGGCTGGGGTGGGTTTTTCTGTTTTCAGATTTCATTAGGGAAAAAACCTGGAGTTATGGCTTAACTAGCATTACCAATGCCAGACAGTAAAAAAAAACAAACAAAAAAACCCAAAAAAACCCAAAAAAACCCAAACAAACAGCACGGGCAGTGGGGAAGGCACTAGGACAAGGATCTCATACATGTGTGTGCTATCTTCCCCCTCAGAGAGAGGAAGCTATTGCTGACCAGGTATATGTGTGTGTATAGCCTCCTTACGAAGGGGAGAAGCAGTCAGTCAGTGCCTCCATGGTTTGATTTCTGTGGTCTCTGTTGTCCCTTTCCTCCCTGGAGAAGACTCGCCTCCAGAAGCATGGGGCAGGCAGACAGCATGCTGTGAAAATCTGCATTCTTCTGTTGGTTCTAGCCTAAAGAAATGCCCTGCAGATATGAAAGCACTGCACACATTATCCTTGGCCAGTCCAAAATGAGCACTTCTAACAAGCTCTTCTTTCACAGGAGTCCTACAGGTTTCTATAAATAGCTGTTTTTAATAGCCCAACCAACACACTCAGCAACAACAAAAAAAAGTTTTGGGAAATGTGGAGTTAATTGCCTGCTTTCTGCCTCTGAGTTTTCTAGGACTCTCCTCTTCCCAGATGTCTGCCAGAGGGACATGCTGTCACTCTTTACCCTGGAAGGGCTGACATCCACCATTCAGGCATCAATCTGGCTATTACAACTGTGTTCTTATTTGACTGCAAAAAAAAAAAAATCTTATTTTTGACTGACCTAAAACTTCAACCTACAAACATTAAAATTTTGAAAAAAAAATGCATCTGCAAGGAAGTGGTTTGTTCCAGTTTTCATTAGCCCTTTTCATAGTTAAGGAATGTTTTGGTTTTGTGTTTTGGGTGTTTTTGCTGTGAATTCTTCTGGACCAACCAAGGCTACCTCTTTAAATGACCAGGTCTCAGAGCAACATTCTTCTCTGCTCTGGGGGCAGCAGCGGTTCAGCTCACGCACCGTGTGTAGGCTGGGTCTTGAGGAAAGAGATACAGAGAGTAGCCCTGGCTGCTGCCACATCTGCAGTATCTGTGATCCAAGGTTACCTTCCTGAGCCTCCTGTTCTTATGGAGTATGCTTTTGCAGTGCCAAGGTGATGCTTGTCTGCTCTCTCTTTCTGCCTTCTCTCTGCTAGGTGCTATGAGACCTGCTGAGGTCTTTCTGAGCTGGATTCAATTATCCCTGGTTTGGTGTAAGTTTCTCAGTCTTCAGATACCTCATGGGCATCAGAAACAGGACTAGGGGAATAAGGTGAGAATGGGCCATGTTCTGTCTACGTTCAGAAAGCTGTGATGGCTGTGAGATCTACATCTTCCGCTGTTCCAGTAAGTAGAGCCACTTTGGGATTGGAGCAGTCCAAGCCTCTCAAACTCAGCCTTCACCCTTTCTGTTGGCTTTAAAGGAACTTGTGTCTATTCCTCCTTGTGCTGTGTGAAAGTGCTTTAGCACTTGAAACAATGCTTTATGAAGTGAAAGAAGCCAAGTGATAGTGAAGTGAGACTGAGGAAAGAAGGGCTTTACCTCTTTCCCACTGGCTGCCTTAAGTGTGATGTGAACAGTCCAATCACCTCTGTGGTCTGTGAGCAGCTGCAGGAAGGCATCTGAGTAAGAAAGAAATGATACATCAGGTGCTGAAGGAGAGTTTAAAACCTCTGCTTGCCCCAAGTCAGATAACAGTGTATATGTTACAGATAAACAGATGCACAGCTGTCCTTAATCTTTCATGCTTCTGTTTATATACAGAAACAAATGTTTCCTCCATGTCAAGTTACTGCACTCCTTTTACACAAATGTGTCCCCGGGAAACCTCAGCCTCTCTCTACTCCACAGAGGAAATAGAGGCTTTATTTTCTCCTACTAAAAAGGAACTTCTGGAAGAATAATCTCTTAGCCCTCCTTTTAAGTTTTTTTGCACTGCCCCTTGAATAACCTTGTGGATGGCTGCAATAAATGTAAATTCCTGTGAGTGTGAACAGCAACATGCAGTAAAATGGGGATTATGCAGAATTTATGTTATTTCCCCTGTAACAGATTGCCATTAAGGAGCTGAGTAACAAGGGCAGCTCTCTGCCTGCTCTGAATCCAGGAGGCTGTGCTGCCCTCACCCTCCTGTCTTGCTTGGTTGGGGTGTTTTTGCTGGTTTTTTGTTTGGGTGTTGGTTGGTTGGTTTGTTGTTTTTTTTTTTTTTAATTTATTTTTTAGCAGGGGATCAAGGTTTAATTTCCATCCATAATCGAGGTTTTTGATGGCTGGAATTTCTGTAGTGCTGTAGCAGAGCATCTCTGGAGCGTTTCCGTTTGCACCCCTGCAGTGTGCTCTGCCCCTGCTTACAGACAGGGGTGGTTGGGGTTTTTGTACTTGAATTCGACTCACCCCCCCCCATCTGGCTTGCCTGTGCTGCGCTGATAAGATATCAGCATATCTAAACGAGGAGCAGGGGAACGATCTCTTCTTGCTCTATTCTTCCCTTCCCGTGATTTGTAAGTGTTAAAGCACTCATCTGTTCTGGCAGTTAATGTATGCAGCCTCTCAATAGCTGATATCCTGTCACAGGCAGTGCAAACCGGCTTAATCTGGTCTGCTGCTTTAGCAAGCAGTTGAGAGAATGTAGGTGAAATGAAGAACTCTGCTGGTAGCGGGGAGCCTCGGGCTGCCCTGCTGCAGGGCGATGCAGAAACGCTGCACGGCAGGCTCTGCCTGTAACAGAGCCACACTTTGCTGCTCACCACAGATTGGCTGTTGCTCTTTGTAGTGCTCTGTAGCTCTGAAGTCTGTTACATTGCATTATGAACGCTGATGTGTGAGGATTTAAAATGCAGATGCAAAAAAATCTGCAATGAGTTGTAACTTGGCACAGGTGGCCCAAAATGGGGATTAAAAGTTGGTGCTTTGACTGTGGAATCTATCATCGTAGATTTTTGGAACTCTGTTTCATTTGCTTTGGTAATAAAAAAAAAAAATAGTATTATCTGCCCTGATATGCTGGGCTAGGAGTTAATAAAAAACAATTTAAACCCCAAGATCTCCCAGAACTGAACAAAATCTTTTGCACCTACAAAAAATCTGGCAAAATGAGCCTCTCATTTTACTGCCAGATTTTGTCTGCTCCTCTTCTGTAGTGTGCAAAGTAGTGGTTTGGGGAGTTTGTTAGAATCAGCTCTTGCTGTGCCAGCCCATAGCCCTTCACGTGGTGATGTGGCCCCTTCCTTGGGGCTGCCATGGTACAGGGGCAAGGAGAGAGGGCACTGATACTGCTTACTGCAGTGCCAGCCTCCCTGTCTGACTGTCTGCTGCCAGTCACTTGTCGTAAGCAAGCCTGGCTGTTTGTGAGGAGTTGTGATAGCACAAGAAAGGCCTGTACCCCCTGCTTTTGTGGTTGTGCTATTAAGTGCATGGCTCTGGAGCTCCAGGGCTGTGTTTCCAAGCTGGGAACGTGCTGCAGTGATTGCAGAGTGGCTGTGTGTGGCTTTAGTCACGAGCTTGCTATTGTCTGCGTCGGCAGGAAGGTCCCAGGTGGCTGTGGTACCTTAGCCGTTCTGTGAGTGGAATGCCTTCTGGGCAGTGCTTTAGCACGAAGAAAGGAGCTTCTTCATCTCAGATCGAGATGTGTCCTTCAGAGGCACAGAACAGGCAGCATGACTGCAACCGCTTTTAATGCTCAAGGAAGGTTTAACTTAGTGGCCTGCCAAGGAGGGCTGCCTTGCTGCCTTTTTTGGTTTGGTTTGTAAACAAAGGTGGTGTGAATCGTTGGGGTTCTACTGTTCTCATCAAGTTACATCTTGCTACAGAGCTGGCAGTGAACTCTCTGACGAGACTTCCTGCCACCTCTCATTAGGAAGGTTTTTTTGCGGTATCTGGAGAGGTTCAGCACCTTTGCTGTGTGCATCTCTGTCCCTTGGAAATACGGGAGGAAAGCCCTAAGGCTGTGACAGTGCTGCTGCTTGGTCTTAGACACTGTTACACTTCAGCACGGATGTATGGTGGTGATAATCTTAACTTCCTTTCTGTTGCTTGTTTTTGTAAGAAAAAAATGCTGACATCAGACCTACCTGGAGCTTCAGTGGTGAAAGCGAGGCTTTATGGTGCTGCCAGACGCCCAGGGGCTGCTGCTTGTGGAATGACCTGCTATTGGCAGGAGGGGAGTGGCTGTGGGAGCTCACAGACACTGCGCTGGACTTGCCTTCTGCCTTTTCATAGACCAGCTCCTGGGAAAGTTACCTCAGAGCTTGGGTGCCCTATAGCCACGATCCTAGAGGTTTTCAGTGTGAATTGTACTCTGTAGCCACCATCTGAAAAATGATAGCTCTTTCTTCAGAGACTGATCTCGCTGATGCAAGTCCCCTTGGCAGGCTCTCCTGTTTCTTGTACCTGTAGACACAAGGCAGGTGTCCTTTGCTAAGTGAAGCCATTCAGTTGCCTTGCCCCAGTGGTTCCTTTTTGTTGTTTGGGTTTTTGTTTTGTTTTGTTTTTTCTAGGATGCCTAGGATAACATCTTTCTGCTGCTGACCACAGCTTTATTTAGTCTTGTGGAAGGATGGTGAATAAGCCACATGCTAGACCCTTGTGTATGATCAGCTACCTATTGTTGTGTGACACCCTAGCACAGTGAGCAGACACATGAGAAGGCAAGACAAAGGTTGCACAAGTTTCCCTGAATCTGAATTCTCCAGTTCAAGTCAGTGCCATATTGCCTTGTAAATAACATCCTAGTAATGCCATTTTTGGCTTTGAGTTTCCATTCTGTGTGCATGTGTTTGCTATAAAAGCTGATCTCCTAATGCTTACATGTCCTCATTAATGTCTTGATTAGGGACTCTTCTTTCAGACTTCTGCCCTGTTGTTTGCAAGGGAGCACTCTGGGATGCTATTACCAGGCTTGCATAATCCAGTCTGTGCTGGGCATTATTGCAGAGCAGTTAGTGTGCTGTGCCTAGTGCTACTTAGATAGTAAGTGTGTGAACTTCATCAGAGCAGAATCTGCTTATCCCTGGCCTTGTTCTCTGCCTTTCATATAGATGTTATGGTGATGTGAGTTCACTGATTATATTAAAATTCATACTGGTAAAAAAAAAAAAAACAACCGCCAGACCAGCTGGTTTGTTTGGCTTTATCTGGATCCTGTCCTACAGAGAGATTATGCCTGTAATATTCTCAGTTACAGGAATAGTGTCCACATGATAAAACACATAATGATGCCTACATTAGTGGTAAGCAAAATAACTTTCTTGCTAGTAAGTTTTAATCTTGAGCACTGCTTTCAACAGGGTTATTGTCTAAAAAATAATGCCTGTAAAAGCTGCTGGAGCAGAGTGCAAAGCTCCCCAAGAGCAGTGCTGTGTAGCCTTTGATATCTGTGCCTCACTCCAGACTGCTGTAAATCCTTTGTGTGCTTTGCTGTGCTGCAAGGCACATGAGGCTACCAGAGGTCCCTGCATCTTTGCTGCATGAAGGCACATCTCAGAGCTGGGGGAGATGTCTGCTTTCACAGCAAGGAACACTTGGTATTAATACTGACATTTACAGTCTGATATCCATTTGATTTTTTTTTTCTTCACATTTAGTCACAATATACAGTTTTATGAACTCTATATTACCAAAAAGTTTTCTTTGTAGCAATGAGAACTAGATCATAGACTGTTCCTGACTTTCTTCCACCTGCTGCTGGCTTTGTGCAGTAAAAGTGAGCTGGGTCGAGCTGTCAACCCCTGTCGGGTATAAATCTTCATGTGATAACTAGGCATGAAAGATAAACAAGGTGTTACAGGAGATTCTTCGGTCACTTTCTCCCTGCTAGTGATGTTTTGTTGCTAGCAGAGATGGTGAGAGGAAGCCTGCATTCTGAAGGGAGCTTCTGCTTTGCTTCTTCACAAGGCTTTTGATTTACGAACTGCTCCACAGTGTTTGGAAATGCTGGTGCTTTGCTGGTTTGCTGGCAGAGGGCAGGTTTTGTGGTACCCAGGCTGAAGTTGCTGATTCAGATTTGTGTCAACTCTTCCAGGGCTCCTGGCAGCTCCTTGCTAGGAACAACCACCAGAGTCAAGTGGCTGCCACTGAGAAACATGCCCCACTTCTCCTGTGGATTTGAACCTGATGTGCATGTTAGACCATGACTGATTAACCTTCCTAATGTGTCTCAGTCGCTAAAGACTTAGAGCAGCTCATCTGTGCCTCCTACAGCTCTTTAGGCAAACACTGGGGGGATATTTGTTAGGCAGGTAGCTACAACCTTTCTTCACTCAAGGGTTTCTTTTGAACTTTTGGGTTTGGGAAGTGTGACTAAAGCAGACTGCTCACGAGGAGGTGTAGCTAGGTATGGATTATTAGATATTCACTGTGGGTGGGGACTAAAGGGGCAGCTATGTCCCCTGATGACTCCTTGACTGTTACCATCTGAATACAGGGGCTGCTCCTAGAGAGATAAACCTGTGTACGCAGGAGAGGGAGCCTCATAAAAGCCCCTGCTATGACATACAGTGTTTGGGGCTTACTACTTCCTTTGCAGTTTGTATTACATTTCTTAGAGAGAAAAGTGACTGGGTTGGTTGGTCAGGTGGAGCTCTGGAAGGATCAGGCATCTCCAGGGGAGCAACTGGGCAAGAGTAGTTGTCCAGAGGCTGGCAGGCATGGGAAGCAGTGGGAAAGACATACCTGGAGCCAGAAGCCTTGAAGATAGTGAGGACAGTGAAGATAGCATGGACAATCAGGCAGGCTTCTGGGGACGCTGCACACACATTTTACTGCAGCTGTCACTGAGCTAACTGAAAACAGACCTGCAGTAAGAGCCTGCCTGGAGGGATACAGCAGGCAAGGGGCCAGAGATTTGGTGAAAGTCCTTCAAACACTTCTGTTGTCTTCTCTCTAATGAAATGAGCTTAAAGGAATGCTTGTGCTCCAGAGGGAGGGTTGAGGGCTTTCACAAGATTAAAATTTAAGTGCTGTCATCTGTGGACCTAGACACACCTTCTGGTTCATTTGTCTGTGTTTGAGTAGTCCAGATACTGAGATTTTGAAACTTCATTTTGCAGAACTTGGATTTTTCAATGTCTCTTCATTTTAGAGAGTAAATACATGAAAAGAAAGCTATGCCAAGAGCTTCCCTCCCCTGAATCAGTGGTATGCAGCTGCTGCAGAAAAACACCAAAGGAGGGCAGAGCAGTTTGCACTTGGGCCTTCAGTGCTGGGTTCTGCGCTGAGGACAGCAGAATTTCCTAACACACACCCAATGCAAAGGCCAATCCTGTGGGCCACCAACGCAACAAGAGGCAGGCTGTGGAATTTCTTTGCAGGAATTTTAAAGAGCCAATGAATAAGACTTAATGGAAGCAATTGCCTACCCCACCCCTTCTATTCACAAATGCTTTAACTGGATTCCTGCAGAGCTCTAACACATGTCATAGCTGGTGACCATGCCACATCGAAGGCTCCTAGAGCCAGCCGTCTGGGTGAGAGTTGGGTGAAGCATGGATGGAAACACAACGATTCCTGGACTTTGATTCCAGCTGCTGCTAAGTTAAAAGCTACTTTTCTTGCCCTGTGAACATGACAAAGATTCAAATATGAACAAGTTACACTTCCAGCTGAAAAATACATTTCTTAACCAGATGTGATTAACTTAAACTTTTTTTTTTCTTCACTGAGAATCTTTTTCCTATAGGAGACAAACTTATTTTCCAATCCAGCCTGATGAACAGAAGTGGGGAGCAGGCTTTCCTGAAATCTCTGTCTGTGTTTCTTGGCAACTGCAGAAATTATCTCCTAAAGCACATCCTTTCTGTCTTTTTGTTTCAAAGGCTTATACATTGGTCGTGTAGGAAAGCAGCATTTGGATCTTGTGGAAAGCAGGCCTTTATAAACAGCCTTAGGGAGTGGTCTTCACCTGGGCTGTGCCAAGTAGCTTGGCAGGATAGAGACGAGTTCTCAGTCTCTGAATGATCCTCTGCTCTGGGATGGAGCAAGGTCTTGCCTTTTGTTCTGTCGAGCTGCTGAGTGTCTAAGCAAAAAGCAGTCTCCTAAGCTTATTTGAAGTTTGCCATGTCTGTCCTAAACATCCCTGCCGAACTTTTAAGCTATGAAAATAGAGATCAAGGTAAAACAGGAGCAGATATGAAATGGAAAAAAAAACCCCACATTTAACTCCTCCTTTTTTATTTAAGCTAAGCTGGACTAAGTCAAAGCTTAGTCTTACTGTGTAGTCCTGGAAACACTGCCTGTGGCTGACATACTGGAGCAGTGAGGGAGCCCTAAGCTGGTGATGAAATCTATTTCATACAGTGACCTCTGCTCTGTTCTCCAAGTGATGTAATGGAGTGTGAAGAGATGTAAGTTATTTCCCATCTTTTCATGGTTGGCAGGAAAACTAGATCCCACCAGCTGCTGGGTACCTCTTCAACCTCCAAACTGTTGTCTGCCCTGCCCAGACACACTACCAGAGTGCCCTTGCTTGAGAACTGCTCCTTTGAATGAAATAAAGTCTCAGAAGCAAACTGTATCACATAAAAATAGGAATATGTGCTTTAGAAATCTGGGATAGGGATTTGAGGATTAAACTAAGATAGCATGCAAGGGAGGTAAAAACAAAGAGGGGGTTTGGTTTTGTCAGTTGGGTATCTTCCAAGTTCTCCATACTTATCAGTTCTGCTAGTGGGACAGAGAAGTGTGCCATGAGCTGCGGCAACGTCAGGCAAGGGATGTGTGCTGCTGCGGTGTCACCTCCTGACCAGGCAGGTAAGGAAGTGGTGCTTTGTCAGTGGCCAGGAAGGAACTTGGGAAGCAGTGGCAGCTGAGCAGCAGTCTCCTGTGACTGGGTCATGTAAGTTAAAGTAGTGAGGTCTAACAGGACTGAGGGTGAACGACAGGAGAGATGACTGACTGGGAGGCACTTGGCCTTTCGATGCAGTACCTCAGGGAATGAAGTGGGTATCACTGAGCATTTACTGGAATGGTTTAGCTTAAAGGCTTCCTTCAGTTTGCAGTCTGAATTTTGTGCAGAACAGCTGATCTAACATCTGAGGATTGACCCTTTGCTATTCAAATGGGCCAGGGTAACCCCAAGGTCATGTTTTCAGTGAAAGGGCAGCCACAGGAGGCTGGGGTAACGTTAAGGGCTTTCTGATGCTGCATTCCCATCAGAAGTTTTTGAAATCACAAACTGCCTGTATGTTGGAAATCTGTTTAGCTGAAAGGAGCATTTCCCTTATGTAGTGTGCTTCTAAATTAAATATATTCTGGATGTAATAAGCCAGGAGCAAGTATTCAGTGTCATCTCCTACTGAAAGCATATTCTGACATTTCTGGAACTTGCAAAAAACACTTTAGAGGTACTGGCAAATTATGCAAATGAACAGAGCTCTTTTGGCTGATTTCATGCTTCCCTAAGTATTTGTTGTGAGTGTCTGTACGTGTTGGATGATAATGACCATTTAGCACTGTAAGCAGACTCTGAGCCCCCACAGGTTAGCACCAAGCTAACATTCATCCTGAGAAGTTTTATCTTACACAATTCTGAGGTTTCTTTTGTGTCTGCTGCTAACTGTTTTCCAGTTAGTAGGTGAAGCTGCCTCTCCCAGGGCTGAGAAGACTACTCTGGGCCCTCAGGTATGGTACTTTGGCTACTTACTAGAGGAAACTATGCTTTTCCTTCTTGCTGTGATGGACGCGAACTGTCCCAAAAGAGAGGGCAAGGGAGAGCTGCTGCTCGTTCATGGGACAGTTGTAAAATTTCCATAATAGAGTTGCCAGTGTGCTGCCTTTTTCTTTTGAAGAATCTGAACTTGGACTTGTTTACAACAAAAAGTAGTGGGAGAAGCCCAAGTCCACATCAGAGAGATCTCCTCCCCTTGCTCAATAGCTTTCAAGGCACTGTGGATCGCTGTGGCTTGGCATGGGGCTGATGATGTATTTTGTCAACAAGAC
The DNA here is from genome assembly GCA_013399055.1 of Ramphastos sulfuratus. Taxonomy (NCBI): domain Eukaryota; kingdom Metazoa; phylum Chordata; class Aves; order Piciformes; family Ramphastidae; genus Ramphastos; species Ramphastos sulfuratus. The sequence goes on along the minus strand of WBNM01034725.1, from coordinate 39,372 downwards.
AGTTCCTGCTCTCTCAGACACTCTTGTCCTTGTTTTAGGGGTAGTGTTATGGTGTGTTTCTTTTAATTATAAACTCTACCTAATCCAGTTCAGAGGACTTAATCATAGTTTTGAGTCCAGTTCCTTCCACCTTCAATGGGATTCTGCTGTTTGAAGTGTAAGAAGTGGGTTCTAGGCTATTCGTTTCTAAAGTTTATATTGAGATACAGTGTGTGGCAATTTCCTGTCTGGAAATATTTCTATGCAAATAAAGGGTTGGAAAATGGAAACCAGGAAAGCTGTGCACAGCCTTAGACCTAAGGAGCTTTCTCTCTATTTGCTTGGAGCTTGGAGATGATGTTTGGAGGTGCTACTGTGGCCACTGCAAGGCAGATAAATAAGTAACATCCTAGGATTTAATTCCAGACAAACGCATTTTTCAGGGTTTTGCCCAGACAGCTCCAATTTTCCTCTCTGTGTTCTACATGGATCACAATTTGTACATTTTTAAAAAGTGTTTTCTTGCAGCTGCTTATCAGACTTTGCAGATACTACTGCACAGCAGAATTTATTATGCTGTGGTACAGATGCAGCACTGTATAGAATTGTGTTTATTTTGTCTGCAGTGCAGTTATTATCACTGCAAAAAGATTGTTAGCATAAGGTAAAGGGCACGCTTACAGGAAGCCTAAAGGCAGAGTTACATTTTATTAGAAAAAGCCTGCTTGGCTACCAGCTGTGCAGCAGAGGAATTTCAGTGCATAACCTGCAGGGCAGCCACCCTGCTCTAAAATATGCATCTTCTTAATTGCAAGCATACTAGGAGGGATCTCCCTCCCAGACAAACTGCTCCCTGTTGCACTCAAGCTGAAGAAGTCTGTGTGTTGTGGCAGGACCCAGGCACAGGTGGCAAATTCCTGTCAAACAAGAAGTCTGTTTCTGTGAGGCATCTTGAGCATTTGTAAAGCCTTAGAGGATGCTTGGCTTGATTGTTATGGTATTTTAAATATAAATATGTATTTTTCCTCAGAAGAAAAGGAACATGCCATGAGACAACAGCTGGATAGGAGGGCTTTCTTTTCCTGAGAGTGAAAAAGCAAAGTGAATGTATTTTTCTTCACCTCCCACTGTGCCCTACCTTTTTAACCATGGAATCCCATAGAAGATACTGCTAGGGAGCTGCAATAAGACAGCTTTGGTGCACTGAGAGCTTTTTTGACAGCCCCAGTGCTGCTTTGAATATTCTCAGAGAATGACAAGGCAGGAAGACCTTTACAAAGTGCCTGTTCACTGTTCCCAAAGCCGCTACTGCTGAGTCTCACTAACTACAGCTAGTGCTGGAAAGAAGAGCTCATCTGTTTCCCCTGGGCAGCCTGTGCCCCTCTGCTGTGAATTGAGGTGAGCCTACTCGGAGGGCTGCTGCTCTGTGAGAGCTCTGATGGGCACAGTGCTCTGAGGATGTGGGGTGGTGGTCTGGAAGTCAGCGCATCACCAGGTGCTTTATCAGCAGTGTGGTCTGCCTAGCACTGTGTAGGGCGAAAACTGTACACAGGGAGGGCTGGCAGTTACTGTCATGGATCAGAAAAGTGATCCGTGGAAATATGCAGACAAATCCACTCAGGAGTGTAGCCCATTACCATCTCTGAAAGCTAAAAGCTCTGAGCACTTGAGTGAGAAGTGCTCCCTTGTAAGGGTTGTGCAAGGCTCTACCTGCTTCTTGAAACCTCTCAAAGCAAGGCTTGGAGAGGCCACCTGTGCCTGTGAGTTAGCCTCACTTACAGCTCTGTGCAAACTTGGGTGTGTCAGAGTGCAGCTTCATCTGAAAAACACATTGGTGCTGCTTCTGGTTCAGCAGGTGTGCCCGCAGCGTGTGCATGTGTGGCGACCACACTCTCTGACATCTTTTTGTTGCTTTCCCCTGGCCTCTCAGAAAGGAGGAAGATGCTCAGAGTCTGCAGCAGAGCCAGGGCCATGGGGAGCCCAGGGTACTTGGGCCTCGCCCCATGGGAGAGAGGAGTTGACTGGGGAGCGGCTGCTGGGAGGTCTAGTCAGTGGGAAGTGTTGTGGCAGAGTAGAGGAGCCCCGTTGGGCAATGTGAATGCCTTGGCCAGAGGCTGCCAGCCTGAGGCACCCAAAGGCAGCAGCTGCAGAGGATGGGGACAGCCTTCTCTCCACACAGCAGACAGCTGCTGCTGCTCCGTGCAGCAGTGGAGCAGTTTCTGTGCAGTGGTGGAGCTGTGAATTTTAGAATGCCTGTTTATGCTATTAGTGACAGCAGGACACCCTGTCCAGGGGGATGAGGTGGAGGCCATGACCTGAATTTGGGATGTTTTTGAAAAGCCATGGGAAGTGTGGGGTAATCTCCTGTGCATCGAGTGTGAAACTAATATAATTTTGCAGCTTTCCATTTTTATTTCCTAGATAGCTTGACAAGGTGTTGTGTTAAACATTAAAAAATAAAATAGTCCTTTAGGAAATGGCCTTCTTTTCCTTCTTGTTTCATCCCTTCTGTTTGCCACAAGGTGTGTGTGCCATGTGCTCTGTGCAGTGAAGGGCTGCTGACTTCCCCTGCCACCGTGACTGGCTTATCTGCAGCGCTCTCACTTGCCTGATAGTGATGGATTAAATATTCATTTACTCATTTTGAATCCTGTGGGTTTGTGAGCACAATGAACACCCTGCAGAGGTCACAGGCACTGCATTAGTGCAGGAACATCAAGTGGGGAGAGGCTGCTGGGATGGGAAGATGCAGAAGTGTCCATCCTGCACATGCCCCCATTGCTTGTGGTCTTTTGAGGAGCGTCCTGCACTCTGAGCTGGTGTTTCTGCCATGCTTCTCCTGTCCAGCTACAGCTACCTCGCTGTGCAGCCTCCCTTCACATTGTGTCACAGCATCACCTGAGAGACTGGGTCCTATTCTTGCCTGCTCTGATCTGCCTCCCACTTAGGAACCCAGGGGCCTCTCGTGCCCTCAGCAGTGAGGGATCTTACCATTTCTGCTGTCCCCAGGCACCTAGCAAGGGATTGTGCTTTTGAGAAGCTGCCAGCCTACACTGTGCCCTGGTAGCACTTCATTGCTGGTACTGAGATAGAGTGAATCTCGAGGTGTGAGACCTGTGTGATAAACTGGTACCTCTGCCAGGAACACGGAAGTGCCTGCAGTTAGATTTCACGAAGGATGGAGACAATAGCATTTTCTTCTCTTTATTCAGCCTGATTCCTTTTAAAAACATATTAAAATGCATCAGAAATGCCAGCCATTATAAAACAGATACACCAGGCAAATGAGGCAAGTTAAAATTAGTGGCAATTGTGCTCAGACTATGTTGTGCTGAACAATTTTAGCGAGAGAGCTCCCTGGAGATCGCCTGGCTTTTAGGGGAAGCATGGAGACTGTTGGAGTGAGCTGATGAGGTCTCATGACTTAGTTATGAGCCATCAGATACTTCTTTTAAAACTCACCTTGTCAGAATTTCAGTATTTCTTGTGCCACTTGGAGTATTGTCTTAAGCCTGCACTCCTGTTGCTGGTTTGTATGCAGCCCTGCTTGAAAGCAGACATTGTAGCAAATGCATTACTGGTCCTGGACCTGACCAGTAGTCTTCTGACTGCCCTGATCCTGGCTCTGTGTGCCTGTTGTTCCTGGGCTGTTGGGATACAAGCTTTCTAGGTGCTTGTACAGGGGACTGGGTTTGGGGCCAGGGAATAAGTTAAATGTCTGAAAATGAAATGATTAATATCTCTCTCTCCTCCTGTATTTTCACATAGCTGCCAATTTTTGTGAATTGGTAGAACTGTAATCCTTTCAAAGGGCAAGGGGAGCTCAGATTGGTCAGTGTGGTGAAAAGCTGCTGGGAGGGCAGACAGCTGGACAAGCACAGACATCTAGAATGATTGACCAAGACTTATTTCTTTGGGCAAACCAGATGGAGAAATCTGTTTTGGAGAGAAGCTTTCACATAAAGGATCCCTATGTCTGCTCACTGCATAGGCATGAAACTTGGATGATCTCTAAGGTCCCTTCCAACCTAAATCATTCTGTGATGAAAGAACATCGACAAAGAGACTGTTTCCTATGATCTTAGTTATGGGATACTCTTCTTGTTTCCAGTTTTAGTAAAAACATAACATTTGCAGCAGTTTCTAGGTTACAAAAATGGGAAAAACCAGAACCCAACCCTCCAGTTGGATTGGTCAGGTGTGAGTCTGGCTCTGGGATTTGTTTGGCTAGATCTTTTCCCCTCCTAAACATGAGGCTTTATTACTGTGCTTGCAGAGAATTCCGAAGTCTGTGGCTAAGGTGAAGAGAAGCAGCAGTGCAGGAGTGGCTGGGGTTTGTGAGGCTGTAAGCTGCAGACAAAGTGCTTCAGTTAACTCCTGACTGTCCACAAAAGAATCTTCTCCCTGAACAGCACAACTAAAATCTGACTTGCATTTTCTTTTCCTTCTTTCTTACAATGTGCAATTAAGTAATGGTGGAGAATATGCTGCCTTGAAAGTGTGAAGGTGAGCAACAAGGGTAGTTGGTATCTTTTGAATTACAGGAACTTCAGTTCACAAGTGACTTGTTAGGGACTAACTTGTCCGTGTAGGCCCTGGTGGAACCAAAGAGCTTACAGCAGTGACTCTGGATGGCCATTTTCAAGAGACTAGCTACGTAAGCATTAGCTATAACCTCTGCTGCGTGACAGATTGGTGCACAACTGTGCTGCTTCACTGATCCATCTCCTACTGATCCTACCTCTCAGGATTGATGCTGTCATGAGAAAACTGAAGAGGCTGCCATTACACAGTAGAATTAACCTTCTCAAAGAACTACTTCTCATGACTTCCCAAATGCAGACTATTTTCCTCAGAGTTCCTCTAGGCTTTTTGAACACTCAAGTGACTTCTGTGACCTATCATCTTGCTCAATGAATGCTGCTGATCATAGCCCTTAGTTCCATGGCACACTGTTATGTCTTAACCCGAAGAAATGGGAGACAGGCAGTGATCTAGGATTATTAAACAAGTTGAAAATTGTCACTCAAAGTTAATCATGTGAATCTTGGGAAGAGAAAAGGAAAAAACAAGTCTGAATGGATTTTACCAACTTCAAGTGATTATTTGCTCAATTGATTGCCTTCTTGCAGACATTTTGTGCATGTTCTTAGTGTATCTAATCCACCCATATCATCCTCTTTACTATGATAAGGATCTTCTCTCCCCATATGCCTGAACATGCTGTCAGCAGTGTCCTGTTGGAGGGATGAATGGATCATTATGGCAGATGTGTAAGGGCTCAACGTGGAAGCAATGTTTCTTCTGTCAAAATCTGCTTTGTAATTTTGTACAGGATGAAATTAGTGCAAAAATGCTTAGTGGCAGTGAGCTTCAGTCACTCACTGGGCCAAGTACTTGCAGAAGGTTTTGACCCCGTGTTTGTAATTTCCTACATTAGGGTGTAATTTGCAAGTATCTAGTGCCACAGGAAGAAAACTTTGGCAAACAGAGTCTTTAGCTCTTAGATGTCTCATTTAAATTCCCTAAATTAAGACAGTTATTTCCTGACAAGGAATGGTCAGCTATGTGCTCTTGGGCAATAATGCTCCCTCCAGCTCTTCATTACTGCCTGAAAAACACAACCAAGGATGCTCTTCACCACAAGACCTTTGCCAAGGCAGGAGGGATAGAATTACCCAGCCGTTTAAAAATACACTTATAATGACTATAAGTAAATGAAATTCTTTGATTTGTTCCCAATTTAAAACTACTTGAGAAAACTAGAAAGAGTCCTTGAATTGCTGAGTGTGTCTTCTGCTCTAATTGGGAAATCCATTGGTCTGAAGGGACTGGAGCATTTTCTGCTTTCTAAACTCTGCTGAGTAGCAAATTGCCATTAGGTTTTACACATTGCCTGTATCAAAAATGATTGCATTAGAGGAGGAAGAGGGAACTTGGTTCACAACTAAATAAACTTTCCAAACACATTTGTCAAATTGTGCTAATTTGATAGTGATGCAGACAAAGATAAAACTATGCCATATTCATCTATATGGTTCCTCATTTGTCCTGTCAAAAATGAAATGATAGACCTCAAGGAAAATAATTTTTGGAGAGCATTTGTCTGCAGGCTTTACTTAAGCTTCAGGGACCCATAATCTTAGCAATAATGTATCCATTAAGTAACATTTCCAGCTCTTCTGGTAGAGTGAGCAGACTGGAGAGAAGAGATGATAGAGGTGACTCAGTGATGCTGCAATGTGCAGGTTGTGTCCACACCTAACTGAAGTCATTGGTGTGTCATGGCTTCACTTCCAGAGTCAGGGGTTAACCTTTATTACAGGTGTTCCTTCAGGAGGATTTTGTGCCACCCCTTGAGGTCTCTGGAAAGAGCCCTGGCTTCACAGGTCAATTCATTCATTGTTTTAATATAAACTTCACTCTGAAATCCTCAGCTTCTTTCTCTGTTCTGATGGCCTTGGCAGCTGACAGAGCGTGAGTGTGTGAAGTGGTTTGTGATGGGAGCTGAACCAGGGATGTTCTGTCTCAGCCATACAGAACTGTCAGCTTTTTGTTCCTGTGTTCCTTTCTCTGCAAATTAAAAGCAGTGGCACAGTTGCTGACTGGCCTGAGATAGAATGTCAGAGACAGATGCCAATTTTTAGGTATGTTAATCTATCAGTTACTACATTTTACCTTAAAAGTGTGCAAATTGGTATTTCTACTTTGGTTCTGTTTCCTTTCTGCCAGCGCTATTACAGCTAACTGTTTGCCTTTCTGCAGTGGTCTGATGTCCTGTGATGAACAACATCTGCAAGCTGTTTGAGATTCCTAGTATAACATATTTGTTTGTTAGTTCAGCAAATACAGAGGAATGAATTTTAAATGATCATGTGGGGAGTGTGTCTCCATTAGTTATTGATTTAACTGGAAGTTAATCTGACAGGTCACCCAGAGTTAAAGCAGTTTCTTGTGGTGATAGGAAATCTGGTTTTGTTTCAAATATTAAATATCTCAAAAGACTGGTTTGTGTATTTATCTAATAAGATCATGTATGAGTTGCTTGCAGACACTCTAAGATGTGCTGTCAGTAATTAGTATGCACTGCCAGGCTCCGCTTATACTGCTTTTTGACCTATTTTTAACAGAAACTAGGGCAATCCTCCTGGATTGCCTTTTGCTGTCCCTGGACACCCTGCTGTGTAGTGTTCTTCATACTTGACATTCTCCCATTCAGCTGCAGTGCCAAGCTGCAGAACGCTCCTGGGGGGTTTCCACCGAAACAGATGCACCGGATGTCTGCCCCCTCTGAAGAGCATGGCACCTTCTGGTAGCAGTCATACAGTCAATGATATTCCTGCATTGTTTGTTAAAGATTGCTTCAGTCAGGAGCATTTTTTGGAACAGGCTCTGTGGAAGGTTCTTCTGGAAATAGTTTTCAGACCGATCTGAAAAGCTCTTTTCTGTACCTCCCCATGTCACTCAATTGAATCTCAGGTTGCACAGTGTGGCTAATGATTTAATAGTCCATTGGGGATCTAGGAGCTAACACTGTTAACTATGAAGCTATCAAGCACAGGCATGCTCTTGCAGATGCATGCTGGCTATTGAGGATTTAAAGCCCCAGAGGTCTAAATGCTGCTGTCAGTGTGACAAGCAGTGCATGCCTTTGCTAGGAAGACATTTTAAGATGTAAATTTTGTTTTAAGACTTAAAACAGTTGTAGCACTCCAGACTTCAAATGCTTCAGGACTAGGCTAAAACCTTTGCTTTGCTCTATTTGAAGTTGCTCCTTAACATCTGTGTGTACCTTTAGGGGAGCTGGGAGGGTGTGAGTGGCAGTTTCTACACGAGGCAAACTAACTGAACCACGTTAAAAGAAGAGGGGAAGGGAGAGGCTGGCTGTGGATGTTAGAGTGGGCAGAGGAAGAGGAAACAGTAACGAGCGAAAGTGGGAGCTTAGAACTCTGCCTAAACAGGGATGTGTGGAACAGATGCTTGGGGCTGGAGTGGATACCTGCCTCATAAAGAGCTGTCTGGCCTGGATGCCAAAATGAAGGACAAGAGGAATGTGGGAGGCAAAGGCAGTTTGCATAGCACATGAAGTTGCGAGATGTTTCACTACAGGAACTGAAGGAGAAGTTGTGCCTGAGTAGGTGTTCATCCTTCTGTGCAGGAAGTTAGACAGGGGAGAGTGTGATGCTGTGTCTGCCCTTTTCTTTTGGGAGCCTCACTGTGTGCAAACAATCACCTCTTTGCCTGCACTTCTTAGAACCATGGAATGTGCTAGGCTGGAAGGGAGCTCTAGAGGATGTGTAGTCCAACCCCCTGCAGTCAGCAGGGACATCCCCGACAAGATGAGGTTGCTCAGATCTCCATTAAGCCTGACCTTGAATAACTCCAGGGATGGGGCTTTCACCACTTCTCTGGGCAACCTATTCCAGTGTTCCACCACCCCCACGGGAAAGACATTTTCCTAATGTGCAGTCTAAGTCTGCCCTTCTGCAGTTTCAAACCCCTGTACCTCATCCTCTCTCCGCAGCCTTTGCAAACAGCCCCTCCCCAGCTCTCCTGCAGGCCTCCCTCAGGTACTGGAAGACTGCTCAAAGGTTTCCTCAAAGCCTTCTCTCCCTGCATGCTGAACAACCCAAACTCTCACAGCTTCTCTTTGTAGGAGAGGTACTCCAGCCCTCTGCTCATCTTTGGGACCCTCCTCTGAACCCCCTCTCCAAGAGACCCATGTCCTTCTTGTGTCGAGACTTCAAAGCAGTCTGCACTCCTAGTGAGAAACTTTGTTTCTTGTTTCAGGAAAGCAAGCTGAGGACAAAAATAAACTGGTGTCATTGTTTTTCACACAAATAGAATTTAGCTTTAGAGACTCTTCTGGGTGTGAAGTTGTGAAGCCACATGGCTCCTCCTGAGAGGTTGTCATGCTCAGAGTCAAACAACTGTATCTGAAAACGTTACTTGATGTACTGGCCTGAGTCAGGGAAAGTTTCTGTTGCTGTTACACTGGAACACCCATTTCTTGCTCTTGGGCTGTGATAACACACTTGGTGCTGAAGCTGTATCCAGCTTCTGCACAAAGACATTGCTTGATTGTTAAATTCACCTGTTTGGTATTTTTGTGTCACGCATTACTGCTAAACATTGTTTCCGAGGTGGACAATTCCAAGTGCCAGGTACAGTGCTGCAGCAAGCAGCATGGCCTCATGCACAGAGCCCCTGCCACATCAGCGTCTCTGCTGTGGCGTTACTGCGCCGCTTCAAAGGTGTGTTACAGCACTGGGGGAGGTGGACTACTGCCTGGTAGGCTTAGCTCATCTGGAGATAATTTATAAATCCTCTCTGAAGGTTCATGCTGTTTCTCTCACTTCAAGCTTCTGTTTACACCTGTGTGTAGCTAGAGAGCGTCTGGACTACACCTCCTTTGTCTTCTAAAGAAATTCTCAGTATATGCTTTGGACTTCCATTGAGAGACTCATGCAAATGACAAATGCTGTAACAATGCCCAGCCTGCTTCTGATCTTAACCACCAGTGTAGTGTCCTGATCCTGGTCCTGCCTAAATGTGTGTTCTTAACAATGCCAGTGATATCCTGGAGAGTTCGTTCTTTCTTTCCCCACCTTTTGAAAATGCAGCATGGATTTATAAACTCCTAAAGGACAATGTGGCCTGTAAAGAATTACCCGTTGGTGTACTTTGAAGAGGTACTCACTTTTTCAGACCTTTTTAAAAGCCATTGACTCTCCGAGGATATTGTTTTGCTGTGAAACACTTTTGCTTTCCCAAAATAGGACGTCTTTGTCATCTTTTGTGGCTTAGAGTATCTTGAACAAGAAAACTTTCTTTTCCAAGAGTGTGCATTTGATCACTTTATTCCATTTACCGTAAGATATTTCAAAGGACAGTCAAAATTTGCCTGTGACCTCTTCACTGTGTTGTTGAGCCTCAGACCTCTATATGAGTGGCCCCTTGTATCTTTATGATTCAAGAAAGAGGGAGTACAGATGACTAATTTCTATCTAATTTTTTTCCTTCCATTTTGGGAGAGCAGCAGCATACTGCTTTAAGAGGGTAAAACGAGATGCCTAGAATTACAGTGTAATTAAAAGAAAAAAGAAACAAACAACAACTAAAAAGAAAGGCTAGTTGTGGCTGAGACTTTTGGGACAGAAAATGTATGATTACCTTCTTTTGTTGTTCATTGCTGTATTATCTGGTAGCTGCTTCAGAGCTGATGTGGAACAGTGAAGCACTCAGGTTGAATGGCAGAACTCCTTTGCCTTTCCTCTCCTGAGTCTGCACTTAGGGGACCGGTGGTAAACCATGCCGAAGCATATAATTACTCTGTTTTATTTCACTTTTAAATGTGATTTTATTCTAAATTGTTTCTGGGATTAGTTTAATCCCATAAAACAGCATGCCTTGGAAAGGCCATCAGCAGAAGTTAGAAGAGCAGCGTTGCTGGACCTGTGGTGTGTGTAGGTAGTGTAGGTTTGGAAACATTTTTCTTGTAAGTACAGGGAAGGCTGCAGAAGCTGCAGCAGCACTAACCCAGGCTGCACCAAATGCTATTTTCATAGGAGTTTTCACAAGCACGTTGCAAACCAACAAATACCAGAAGCCAGCTGGTAAGTCTCTGGGATTTATGCAGTGGTTCCTAAAGAAAAGTCTTGATCCTGCAGAACTTCTACCAAACTAAAGGGTTCTTGTGACTCTGTGCAGATGTCATGATTAACTGCAGGATAAGCACTGCTTTGAAGCTTGGCTGGGGAAGATTTGGGAGAAAAAGCCAGTTTAGAATAGAGGTGATTGTAAATGAGTTCTCTTCAGCTGGCTGACAGAAAGTGAACCTATCCTAGAAGACAGCAAACATTCTGTGATGGTATCTTCCTTTTTGCAGGGCGATGGCATGTGCTGACTTGCTTGTTACAGCTGCTCCTTCCCTTCAGCAGACAAAGAGCTGCAACCAGGCAGCTTGTCAGGCTGTGTAACGATAGAGGCTGCTGTCTTGCAAAGTAGCACACAGTAAAATCCATCAGGCTAAAAGAATGAGCAACTGTGCTTGTCTGCTGAAGAGCACACTCTGTGTGGATAGCTGTGTGAAACTGCAGCCAGAAGTCAGGCTGTGGATGCTTTCTGGCTGCCAGCTGTGTTAGAGTGAATGCATTTGCCAGCACTGCCCAGCACTCCTTTCTATGGGATGGTCATTTTAGTTCAGAACTTCACTGAGTTCTAGCTCTGGGGACTGAAGTTCTCCATGCTTTAGACTAAGGCTTTCTTTCATTTCTGCTGATGTAGTCATGTCTAAGAATGATGGTTGGAAAAAAAACAAATCTTTCACCCCTTTACAACAAACAATCGTCTTTCAAACGTTTTATTTACAAAACTCTTTTTATCACATAAGTCATAGGACCTTCTTTTGACAATCTTGGATATGTTCATTCCTACACAAACCTGGCCAAAATTTGAGTGCACTTGGAGACATTAGCTTAATTTAAAATTTGGTCTTAATTTCCTATCTTAGTAGGAATGAGCAGTTAGTCTTCAAAGGTTAGTTTAACATCAGTGCTTAAGAATACTGAGCTGCCTGGTGGACGTTGATTATCATTCCTTATAGTCACCTTGGAGCTAAACCAGGAGGCTCTGACCAGATCTCTAGATGGTGCAGCAGCTCTTTACAGTCCTTGCTCGCATGGTGTGCATGGGATGGCAGTGCTGCATTTGGCTTTTTGCTTTATTTAAATGCCAGCAAAGCTGCTGCAGTTTTGACTGCCCTTGGAAGGGAGGATTTTGTATTGGATGTATTTCAATATCCATTAGAATGGGTCGTTGGCCAATTGTCTGCTTTCTGGTTTTGATAGAAGAAAGTATTTTCTATGATTAATAAGAATGTGGTAAGACTTGTTATTTTTAACAAGTGGGAAACACTGTGGGTTTTTAATACCTCTTTTGGAAGCGTGGGCCGAAGTATGCAGCACATGCTGAAAGCAAGCAAATGCCAACACATGCAAGAGTGCTCCAGCACTGACTTAATCCAAGTGTGGACAGTATTTTTCCCTGGCTCTGGTGAGCTTAGGATTTGGCCCATCTATTAAATATTCTTTTGTTGCTCAGCATTATTATTTTCTAAGCCTTCATATATTCCTGCTGTTAACTGAAGTATTTTACCATCTGGTTATGGGTGGAGTAAGAAATCAATTACCGATTAAAATGTTTCCAAGCCTATCTGTAACTCCAATGTAAAAACACATCATCTGAAGTGCCATTGGATGGGAATGGAAACTGACCAGATTAATAATGTGTAGAGCCTGTGTGATGGCATATCTCCAAAGCATCAGCTCAGTGCACACCACTACATCTGCATTTCACGGCACCAGGGGAATGCCAAGGTATTTCCATGGAGTCCAACTGCAGAGCTCTGTAACATGGCAATAGAGGCCTTTGCTTGAGCACCATCGGAACTATTCCAGCCACGTGTGCCCTGGCAGTCTGTCTTGCTCACTGCGACTGCAGAGGTGTGTCAACGAACGATTTCATGCAGTTTATTTCTTCAGCTTTTAGCACAACAGCAGTTTAACTGAGGCCCATAAGCATGTGAGCAGGTCAGAGAAGGAGGGTGTTGGAAGGTGGGATGTGGTTATTAATAGTGAAACACCGCAGCATTCTGCTAAAACATCTCTGCATGGGGTTATGGGAATTGCATTGCCCTGCGGAGAGTGGGTGCTCGGGCACCTGGGTCTTGGAAGGGCTTAGCCTCGTGGAGAATGAGAGCAATCAGAAATAAATAACAGCTGCTGGAGAGAGCTTTATTGTGAAGCACCAGCAGCCGGCTGTGTGCAGGGACACTGCGGGCGAGAGGCCAGCTTGGGACTCTAGCTGCATACCTGTGTGTGTGAGGTGGTGTGGGTGCCGCAGTCAGCAGCCTTCAGCTTCTGGCTGCAGCTTATGCAATTGGGAAAGCAGGAGGCTTTGCTACCCATTCTGAACAGATCAGCAGTTTGAAGGCAACTGAAAGGCCTCCTCTTCTTCAAGTTAAGCCAAGTACAGCCCTTCAGTGTTATGTTCTGACATCTGTTCACACTGCTTCTTTGCAGTTAAATCTGTGCAGTGGCATCTTAAAGTATTCTGACTGCTATTATGAAAAGCAGGGTGCAACAGCCAAGAGCACTTCTGGATTGCAAACCAGAGCACAAACAAGATCACACCTTCTGCCAAGAACCTCTCTCAGCACCCAGAAGCAGTAGCTAGTTAATAGTCCTCTGTTTCCATTTCAAATATGTAATAGGTGTAAGCTTTCTAAGGCAAGGCGAAGATGATTTCTTAAACCTCTAATCAGCGAGAGGTTCAGGATCCTGTGTGACCCCTGCACTGGTTTTGCCAATAAACCCAGCTGTCTGGAGCACCAGGTGCCGAGTCATGCTGAGAACAGACCTGTAACACACCATTTTCTGTTGAAGTGCTGTGGAGGTTTAAAGTGGGACAGGTTTCCCTTCTACCTCTTCCAAAAGGGGCAAAGGAGAAGCACTCACACCCAGGACTGAACAGTTGGAAAGTTAAAAGGCAATTCATATACTATGATGCTACAGCGGCACAGTGCAAAGCGTAGCAAAGTACATCAAATACAAAGAAATCCACAGTCTGGACTTAACATGGAAGCTCATTAAGCCAGAGCTTCCCACAAACCTCTCTCTGTGCCAGGCCAACAAACCCCAGGTCCCCAGGTGCCCCTCTCCCTGCCCTCCCTACCACTCCATTTCTGATGCAGCACAAAACTCAGCTGGGCAATTCCAGGCCCTCACTAAGCTGCTCCAGACCCAATTGGCAGTGTTGCCAAGGCTGACTTGGCCTTCTCTCCACTGCGGAGAACCTCCTCATCCTTCCTGGGAGGAGAAAGGAAGGAAAAAGGGAAGGAGCTAATTTTACAGTTATATTTATAGGGGTGCAGAATTTATGGGAAGAAATGTAAAGTCTGCAAGTTCTGGTCCACCTCCTGGACACTCTACCCTCTGGAGGTCTGTAACTTTGTGGTTTGTCTCAGGGCAACTAGCTCAGATGTCCACAAGTGCAGTATGGGATGAAGAACACAATATTTCCTGCTTCCATTGCTTTTAGTGTTCGTGAAGGCATCTGGATGCTATTTAAAGGCCAGATGGATTTTCTGCTAACAGCCACATGTGCTGCTTCCCACGTTTTGGGTATTTACCTGATCAGCAAAACTCTTAATGTTGATTTTTCATGTTTCTTGTCACAAGACTGATGCATGCTGAGGTTCTTCCCCAGGGATGGTGATTAAACAGTACTGATGGGAAGCTTCCATATTAGAAAGCTGAAGGTGAATTTCTTTTCCCTCTGTAATGAGCCTGTCATGCAGCAAAACTGACAAGTTGTGTAGAGATCCCTGGTACCCAGAGGTTTGGGGTCTTTTACTGTCTGAAATCTTTCCTTGTGGATGAGTTGCATGTTTGCCATGCTAAATCATTCCACCCGAAATGTATTTTGTACATTGTCTTGTAACAGAAGCAGGGAGAAGCAGTAAGGAGCCTGTGAAGGGAACTAAAGGTATGGATTTGATTAGGTGTGTCAGGCAATCCAAACGTGAGGTAAAATACGGACCAGATAACCATCTCGGCTAGGGTTCAGATGGTCTTGGAATTAATTCCTTGCTGCAGGAAGGCCTGAATACAGTAAAGGAACTGATTGCAAAAAACACAAATGCTTATTATTTCCAAAGTCTGTGGGTAGTTTGTGGTTATTTTAATCACTTAGAAAAGTTATGTTGTTTACCTGCTTCGAGGAAAGCAAGGCTGATTAAGAATTGAGCCAGTTCCCCAGGAGTTACCATGAAGAAGCTGGACTTGTGCTTTGCTCCTTTTGTCTTAATAGAGGAGGAGTACAACATTTCTGGAGGTGGCTAGCATCTGCCACCTGTATCTTGTTTGTTTCACACTGGTGTCTAACACACTGCAAACATGAGAGCAGCAAGGAGCAGTGTGCGAAAATATCTCCATTACTCTTTAAGCAGCCACAGTAATTACTTGGCGTGGTTTTGTCATGCTGTTGGTCTGAAAGGTGTTTCCTCCCCAGGAGCCAAAAAGACTCAGAAGATGTTGTGTCAAGCCCTTGGCTTCACCAGTTCCATTAAGGCATGGATTCTGTATTTCGATCCTCCATTGTCCATCCCTTGTGATTGCTGTGCAGGTGCCACAGTGGTTAACGAACCTTAAAATTCTCAAGAAAGAAAATTCAGCCTTTAAAAAAAGAATATTTTCGGTTATAAACAGAGGTGCCCCACCCAGGGTTGCACACAGCCATCGAATGGGCAGAGACACTGAAGGATGTTTGAGTGCAGTGCAGTGTTGGCTGCCCCCAGGTTGGTCAACATGGGCTTGATTCCACTGTACTCCAAGCGTCAGCCTCTGCACTCCTGTTTCACACTAATATCTTGGTGCAGCAGATGGTGGAGGTGTCAGGGAGCTGCTGAAAACGGCTATGTTTGTTATACCTTCTCAGCACAGAGTAGCTCATCTGTTCTGCTGGCAGTGGTTCCCAGAGGAGTAGATGCCAGTCAGGATATTCAAAGCACGCTGTCCCCTGGCAATGTCCTTGCCTGGCTTTGCATGCCCTTGCTCATGACTGTAAGGAGAGGTTTCTTACAGAAAGGAGGACTTGTTGGACAAAGGTTTCAAACTTCTCCAAATGGAATCTATCCATAACAAGCATGACAGTGGAAAGAGCGAGCACTGCTAGGCACCCTAGTCCAGCTCTGCATTTCCAAATGGTGAGCAGGGAACCTTTGCTAAGTCCTGTAACTGCCACAGCTGCTGTCTGTAAGAGGGCAGAGTTACACAGGAGTCACACTTCTGCAATGCAGCACAAAGACGATGCTGAAAGGAGCATCAAATTTGGCTCAGCTATCAGTGCAGGAGCAACACTAGCAGCCTGAGCTGCCAAGGTCCTAACCTGTGAACTATATTGTTGAAACCCAACCAGGGAAGCTGCTGGCATGAGTGTGGCTGTGTTGTATCTCTTTACACTTGAAGCTGCTAAATAATTTGAAATAGAAAACATAGACTCTGGAGTTGTGTGAACATAATTGAGTTACTCCTTTAGATGGCACTTCTGTGGGCAAGCTTTTAGATTAGAACAAGAGTAAATCTCTTTCAACAGGGAAATGGTTTGAATTTAAACTTCTACATAAAGACAATCCTGTTAATATCCTTACTTTGAGATTTCTGCAAGAAATGGATGACAAGTATCTAGCTTAGCTGGCATTAATGTAGGCTAGGAGGGAGTTCATGAGAACCTAACCAAGGCAAGTGGCAAGGTTGAGGTCACATCTAGAGTGGCAGGGAATGGTAATCAAAGTTTAGCTTTCTCCTTCAGCACCTCTGCCAGTACATGCTCTGGGCTGTCTAACAGTGAAGATGCTGCACCCTTCTGTGCCCAGTCCTGCAGCTGCTGTTGCATGTGGCTGTATTTAGCCTCAGAAAGCTTGACAGCAGATAAGTTGGTACCAACAAATGTGAAGTGTTTTCCATCAGAAGGAACAGCTTTAAGTTACTTTCATGGATTGCTGGATGTGAAATCAGCTGCTCAGGAAAAGTCCCTGTTTGGCATCATTATGGACACATCATTGAAAACAGCTGCCCTTGACAGAGCTCTGGTCAAGAGAGGAAGGACTTTTCACCTCCAACCCAAATGATCAGTGGGTTCCCTGGAGCATGGGGATGGAGAGTGTGCATAGGGCAGAGTCTTCATCGGAGCGTGCGTGTTTGGACACAGCTCTCTGACCATCAGTGACATGAGCTTGCTGCTTGACACTCAGCTGCTGTGTTACTTTTGTGTCAGCTGCAGAAGTAACTCCCTGTGCTACGTGACAGAAGGTCTGAAAGCTTCCAGGCATCAACATACGATGATGATGGAAAGTACTTTCAAAATAATGACTTAAACCCAGAAACCAGCGCCTTGACTTACTAGGATGACAGAAACAGTAGCTCTTTTGTTCTTGAGACTAACCAATTTCTATTACAAACTGAGACACCATAATTTGGACTAGAACCATCTTGAAAGTAGGAATAATAAACCATAATTTCCTCTTAGTTACAGGTGAAACAGTCAAGGATATATAAACAAAGCAAAGCTTTTGTTTTTAATCTCACTTATGTTTGCCTTTGCCATTTTCCATTAAGCTGAAAGTTCATGAAATATTTTTACACAAGCTATTTTGAGAGTAATTTTATTTCCTCTCCATTTCTACAGACAAAAACCTAGTGAGAAATTAATTATTTGGGCTCCAAAATTTCACTTAGGAGCTTGGCACAGTGTAAGTGTTGTTAAACATTACAGAGGAATAGTGGAATAAAAGAGTTAACATTTTCTGATTTTTAACAGCTGTGGAGAATATAGAAAGGTAAAATATGATATATATTAATTCTTCCTCTGGAAAAAATGCTGGCCAAGGCTGGTGCAAGTCTCCGGTACTTCGCTGTGTACAGCTCTGCAAGGAAAATGCAGTGACCTGTGATGACAAGTTTTAGTGCCTGTTACAAGAGAGACTTTAGCTGTGGGCAGTGGAATCAGATGAGATCACCTCTCTCCTCCAGCTGTTTGGCAGGAGTGGTGAATTAGCCCAGACACCAAAATTGATTTCTGATGTTGAAAAACTCAGTGGTAGGATGTCCTGAGGTACTGACACAGAGTCTTGCTTCCTTGTTGATACCAGCACATCCTTGGCTATGAGTCTAAAGGTACTCAAGCAAAGTTGTGGGGGTGTCTTCTGCATTCCCTCTACCAGGATCCCACTGTTTACTTAGCTCCTTCCCATGCCCCATCTTCTGCCTCCTATGGAGTTTACATGCCCTTGGAGCATCTCTCTTAGCAGCATTAATGCCCTTAGAATATTAAAAAGTGAGTTAGTGGTGGTCCATGGAGACCTGGATGCTTATGTGATTGCAACTCCTCTCCATGTAGGTTACTGAGACACATGATGTTGCTCCTCTAGTGCAGTGCTCTGAGTGGTTGCTGTGCTTACCTCATGGCCTTGAGGACATCAGCAGTGGGTGGAGAAGTGCTAGTGAGGCGCCTTGTAGGATGGGTTGTGAACCACTCCTCTGGTTAAGTCCCTGAGGCTTTTGCTTTAGAGAGTAAATTCTGAATGGTATCCAGGGCACCCACAGGTCACCGGTTCTCTGCAGCGCCAAGTTTAAAGATGCAGTAACTGAAGGCCTGTGTTCAGGAAAGGTTAGCACTGAGTGCTCTGCATATGGCCCCGGGGATCAGGTTGTCTCTAGCTGCTGGCAGTAAAGGAGCAGCAGCGGAGAGCAGGTTTTGCTGGGGACCTGCCTATGGTCAGCTGGGTCCTGGGGAGGCCCTCGCTTGGAGCGCTCAGTATGCACCTGCCTGCTGCACGCTGTCCCCACAGGGCAGGGACTGAGGCTTACCTTATCAATGAGATTTGATAAGGAGTTCTGAGATCATGTTCAAAAAGCCCACTGCCATCTAAGGCCTCACAGTGTTCCAGCTTTTGCTAGTTGCCCCTCAAAGTGGCAGGGTGCAGCTTTGACTCAGGTGCATGGCAAAGAGTCGTCAGAAGTGCTCTGGCTGCTTGCCTGCCAAACCAGATAATGCTAATTACAGGTGCAGGCTTAGAGTTTCTGGAGGTGATCCATTTCAGGACATTGAGACATCATTCAGTCATGCATTCTGTGCATCCTACATGAAATATTGATCATTTTAACACACATTTTTAAAAAAATTATTTAAAAAAAAAATTTTTTTAATGGAAAGCTTTAGTCTAGAAGAAGAATAGAATTGGTGTTTTGCATCGGATGCCCTCTGTTTGAGCCTGGGGCCGTGTGCTGGGTGGATGGCTATGCTCAGCTTCTCAGGCTTCCTTGTCCATTCATATCTCCACTATAAGATTAGTGATGTGTGAATGGGCAGAGCAAGGGAAGCTGGAGACAGGCAGTCTTGGGCCTTCAGACCCATACTTTCAAACCCAAAAGTAATGTGTTCTGCTTTGTAGGCAAACCAATCCTAACTTGGAAAGACCAGTACAGCAGGATATTGACACTTAGAAAACCTGGACAGAATATTCCGCATGAATTTAAACATTTTTTCCTTTGATTTTTTTTTTTTTTACTTGCCTTTGTATGGTTTTAAATACATATATTAAATTGATTGCTGTCATCAATATCTTGAAACATCCTTATTCTTACAGTGTATTTCTTTTAACTGCGGGATAGATAGAATATAAATTAAGCTGCCACGGAAGATTTTAAATTGGTTGTGGGACAATTATTTTTTGAAGAGCCTGTATTTTCATGACAGGGATTGTGGTCCAGGTTGATAAGAAAAGGGTGGGAGAGATGGAGGAAAATCAATTTAGACCTTTTCATATTTGAATTCATTAAGTTGGTCTTACTCTATTAAAATAACAATTAATTTAGGGCAGCCAATACTGTGCAATTGCATTGGCAGAGGAAAGAAGTATGAGGTAATAATGATGATAGATTTACCAAGTTACATGTTTGGAACTTATTACCCTGAGTGACAGTTATTCTGCATTCAGTTAAGAGATTGTAGTTAGTAATAATGGAGTATCCAAGGATGAAAATTCAAACTGGTAGACCCCTCTATTCAGCTCTATGTATTGCAAAGAAGGATTTGACGTTGATGTAACAGTGAAAAAAGTCTTAACCAAAGCTCATTTTTATTCTTTAAATAATATTTGGATAGGCCTTTAAATACATTTCGTCTCCTCCTAGCGCACTGTACTGGTACCCAAAACCAAGCTTTAGTCGGAACTATTCATACGTAATTCCGTGGCTGTTGCACCAAAAGTTGTTGCAAAGTGCATTACTGTTCACGGAGTGTTTCTGGCTCTCTGGAAAGCAGAGCAATTAGTACCTAGGAGACTTTCTCTTAGCTTTCAGTTGTTCAGAAAGCATTTTTGTGCCAGCTTAAAGACTAGTGTTCACTGCCTGCTCTTGCACACAAGCAAAGCTTGCCGCATTGGTAGTGCCTATATTGTGAGGTGCTTACAGCTTATTGCTTCCCGGACCCCAGGGTTTAGGACTATGGTGTGATTTAAGTGGTTTTTGACTGGCTAGATTGGAAAACAAAGAAACAAAAAACCCCAAAACCTACACCCCTCCAAAAACAACAACAACAACAAAAAAAAAAAACCAAAAACAAACCCAAAACAAACAAACCCAACAAACAAACAAAAAACCCCAACACCCCCCCCTTCAAAAAACCCCAGAAGAAAAACCACCAACAGTGAGGGACCAGAATTTCTCCCTGCAGGATGGTCATTGAGGTACTGTAGATCCAAAAGAAATTTAGATGTGACAGAAAACACAGTGGGGTTGTGCTATGAGTTAGGGTGGCTGCTGGAGTTTTTCATCTTCTGGCACTGGCATGACTCGAAGCTGAAAGATCCATTTTGGCTCAACAAGGGATACTGCCACTTCAGGGCCTGAGGTTCTTCTCAGGGTGTGACAGTGTCTGGCTCAGCCACTATAAGGTCTGATCTGCTTTGCATGCACACAAACCAAGGCCAACAACCTGTCAGAGGTCTCTGCTAGTTGCTAATGCTTTCACTGAGTATCAGGCAAAAATCAAAGGCAAAGTGAATTCTTATATACCAAAAGAAAGGGAAATGCAGTGTGTGCACTGAGAGGCTTTCAACTGAGACAAGCTCTTGGTAGCACTGATTGTAGTTCAAAGCATATGGAAAATCCTCTGTCAAAGCAATTGCTATTCTAATTCCTTCTTTGCTACCCCCTATTGATTCATTTCAAAGACTAGGTGGGAAAAACCAAAGTGAAAGTGTGACTTCTACTCTTTGGGCTGTGCTCTGTACCACTCTTAGAACAACTTAGTAATCCCTTGCAAACCTGAGTGTCCTAGCTGCAGGCCAGCTGCTGAGAATCCCTGTGGCTGTATCGCCTCATCGCCCAGGGCCCTGCATGGTGATTCTGGTGATTTCAGACAAATCAATCCATGGCAATAATCTAGCCAACTGAAAAAAGATGAGCAGAACTTTGCTGAACTGAAGGGTGAAAATCACACACAGAGCACTGTGTTGACAAAAGCTTATTTGACACCAAGGAGCTGTTTATTGCCTCAAAAGTGAGCAAGAGGAAGAAGTGCAAGAGTAAGAAAGGTTTCAAATGAAGGCAAACAAAAACCCATGCCAGAAAACAGAGAGGGAAAGCTGGTGAGTAATTTCCAAATACTGTCTCCAGTTTGGGATTTTGGACCTGGGATAGCTTTCAAGATGCTTAGTGCTGACTCCCTAGCTTGGCAGCAGAAGGAAGCAGGATTTCCAAACCAACCCTACTAGTTATTTACCTGAATTCCCAGGTGGTGTTCAGGAGCACAGGGGACTGTGCCTCCTTAGCACTGGTGGTGAGCTCTTTGTCAGCCGTTTACATGGGTTTAGTATGGATCTTCAGGTAGTGAGGTGTTAGAAGCCTGCCCACTTCACCTGTTTTGTTCTCCTCAGAAGACAAGCAGAAACGCTCAAGAAGGTGGAATGGTGGAAGTCAGCACTTGATGCAAATAGTTCCAGCAGCAGGCCATTGTGCAAACAACTGCTGTCCCATTGTGTGTCTCTCCAAAAGGCTTAACCAAGTTCCAGCAGATGCAAACGCAGTGCAGAGGTGGCAGCAATTATGCTAACCAGTGATAAAAGCTTCCATTTATGTGACCCATCTGCATCCTCAGTGCAATCTCTCCCAATCACACAGCACATCTAATAGCTGGAAACAAAGAGCATTAGTAGATTGCATTGACTCTGTTCTCGCATCTGGGGGAATGCTCTTTCTCTGCAATACATTTTCCTAACAATTTCAGCACCATTGAGATACACCCTTGAGTCAATTAAAATTATCTCCACTAAATTAGACTGCAGCTTTTAAAGTGTTCTCTAGCAGTTTGTGCCAGCAGCGTCCATCTACATTAGCTATGTACAATGGTTTATAAAACACCATTTCTATTCTCAGCATGTCAGCTGAGAACAGAATTCTTGTTCACCTACTGTCACTTCATTTTGCTAACAATGCAGTGCATAAAGCCATTTTCAGTACAATGCAGACTATTGTATTCGTCTTGTTAGAATGAACAAATGTAAAATATGTTTGGTTCCCCCCTGCCCCAATCTGATTTTAAGTGTAGCTGCTTTCGGGTGTAGGGAAGGCTGCATTTGGATGAGAGGAGGAAAACAAAAAAAAAAATGCTTGTGTACTGCTTGCTGTTTCTGCAGATCTTCTTGCCTCCTGTTCACTTTACAGCTTGCTTTGTTCATCTTCAGGTTCGTTGGTAAGTGGTTAAGCTACTGCTGAACACAAGAGCAGTTACAGAAGTGGGGTTTGGCTATATGATCTGAGCAAGGGTGCTAGTGAGCTTGTAAATGACAGTTGGTTGCAAACAGGGAATGAAGAGCTTCCTCCATACAAGCAACAACAGTAGAGACCTTTAAATTCAGACTGAGATGCAAGCCTCAGTCCAGGTGTTTTCTTCTTTAGAAAGAGAAAATGAGCAAAGAAAACAAAATAGTGCTTTTAATTTGACTTCAGAAGCCTGTACTGTATGGGTCTGGAAGAAGAGCAAACCTATTTTCACATGGTTCCGTTGTGGCAGTCTGTCATTATAAATGTCTCAAAGGATTATGAGGTGGAAATTGATGGTCTGAGCTTTGGTTTTATTTGAGGGATGCTAGTAGCTTAATTTAGTAGCAGTAGGCTTTGATATGAGCAATTCTCAGGAATAATACATTGCTTGGAGATAATTGTGTTCTTAGAGGTAGCTGGAGGGATCAGATATCCCTTCTGAAGGGGATGTTTTGTGTGTAGTCTAGAGGGCGGTTCATTTGCTGCTGTTCCTTTGTTGGGGGTTTGACCATGGGCATCAGATATTTACTGAGTCTGGGACTTCGGTAAGCATCAGATTTGCCATAATGTTTTTGAGCAGTGTCTTGTCTGTATTGAAGTGGTTTTCCAGAAACTTATTCATTAGACGTTTGTGGACTCTGATACACCATCCTGCTGTGGCTTGACAATCCTGGACTTGCTCATCTGTTCCGTAACGCAGAGAGTGCCCCAGGAAAGCTCTGTTACCGAAGCAGCAGTGAATTCCCACTGCCATGATCAAGCCATAAATATTTGCTAGATTCAGCATGAGATCACTTCCTCGCATTCCATGCTTTACACAACTTCTGATGCATGTGAGTCAAATTTGATAATGACTTCATATGTCAGTGGATGACTGGGAAAGGCAGAATGCAGTGGTGAGCCTTTGGAGTGCAGTATTTGGCATTAACTTTTTTGGGTGCTTGAGGCCACAGGTGTTGGCAGAATGTGAGCCCTGATACCTGAAGCTGTGGTATCTGTCACGTTGCCTCTAAGTGCTTAGAAATCTGCTGTCTTTTGTAAACACTAAAACCATCAAAGTTTTCAAAAGTATAAACAAAGTCCTAGCTGA
Organism: Ramphastos sulfuratus; assembly: GCA_013399055.1. Taxonomy (NCBI): domain Eukaryota; kingdom Metazoa; phylum Chordata; class Aves; order Piciformes; family Ramphastidae; genus Ramphastos; species Ramphastos sulfuratus. Next base: position 15,918 of record WBNM01034725.1, on the reverse strand, counting down.
GAGGGCTCAGTTTCAGTGGTAAAGCTGATAGCTATTGGCATGAAATAAAATCACAGTAAATAAGTAAAAACATGAAATGACTAGGAAAAAAATTAATCCTTTTGTTGACTGCACTTTTTCAAATTCCCCTCCCCAACTTCTTGGGTTTTCCCTTCTTTCAGCACGTTCATGGACTTCTGCATGAAAGGATGTGGAAACCAAACCATAATTTCAAATTATAGGAGCTGTATTTTCCCACAAAAGGGCTTAGGGAAAGCTCCAGTGATTTACGATCTGGACAGCAGGATTTGGGAAGGTAATAAGTCAGTCCGAGTGTATCAGCCCTTGTGGAAAGACCATTTGTTTTAGTTCAGCTCAGCTGAACAGTAAATACTCTTGTTTAGAAACCAGTTTGAACCTGTAACACTAGGAAAGCCTTTCTTCCAGGCCCCAAATAGAAACTGGCTTCAGTTGATCTAAGCTCCCTTTTTTCAGTTCTCTTGCTGCAGACATACTTGTTGTTTTAGATTACTCCTCCATTTAAACCAAGCCTTTTAACATGTCAAGATACTTCAGGTTTTTTCCCATATGTGAATTGAGTTTCAATTTCTAAACAAGGTCAGGGAGAAGCCCCAAGCATTTGGGGCATTTGCTCGCTCGACAGATCCTGTAAAACTGAAGCCTACTAAATACCAAGCAGCAGCTGCTGAAAACAAGCAAAGCAGTGCAGTGTCTAAAGGATTCCAACTTGGTTTGAACCTAGCACTTAGGAAAAATGGTGGTATGTGTTATGCAGGAGAACATCCTTCAATCCAATATGTGGTCTATTGACAGTGCCCACTCAGTAAGCTCCTATTAAAAACAGTGGCTCCCACTTCCACTGGGGGTCTGCATGAGCAGCCAACAGCAATGAAGCATTTCCAGCTGGTGCTTACAGGCACCTGACTTGCCAGTCTGGCCAGGACTGGGTTCTAACTTCTGATATGGGAGTGGGGGGTTAGGGAGAGGAGCATTGAAAAGGTCTTGTACAATGGGGGTGGTCTTGTGCTTTTTATATCTTTGTTCCCCCAATAGTAAACTTCATTTACTACTTTGTGCTTAAAGTTTTGGAATGGAGTCTCCATTCCAAAGTCCTGGGAATTCTTCTTGGGAAGTGCTTCATTCCCAAAAGTTTTGGGAAGGATATTTGGGGAAGGGTCTCTCTACAAGCAGCTTTTAATTAGCTAAAGAATTTATTTTGGAGCTTGGGATGGTGGTAAGTTATCAAGCCTGAGGAAAGGAATCACAGAATCATAGAATGTTTGGGTTGGAAGGGACCTCCAAAGGTCATCTAGTCCAACACTCCTGCAGTGAGCAGGGACATCCTCCACTAGATCAAGCTGCTGTTTGTTAGTGCAATGACCTTTAGAGGGTTCAGAAACCTTTCAATATCTTGTTCAGGACAATGGATGAAGAAGGAAAGCTGCAGAAGGAAATTGAAGACCAATGTTGTGAGCAGTGGCTTCCTGGGAGTGCCTGCCAGTGTTCAAGCTGGCTGTGTCAGGACAGGGAGAGGCTTTCATCCACACATGAGGGAAGCATTATCTTGGTGCCAGCTGTAAGGGAATGTACTGCATGAGTAGTAGTAATTTTTTTTTTTTTTTTTTTTTTAATGCAGGTGAAAAAACTCTGCAGGCTTGCCAAGCCTTTCATTAAAACAGGGTTGAACATTAAGGCATGCTGTGAGAGACAGAAGATGAGATCTGAACTGATTCATGATTTGAGGGGCAAGTGCTACAAAATACCTCTTTAGAATTGAGTGGGGGAAAAAAGTGTGCATTCCTGAAATTCAGTTTGAATTGTAGCTTGAGAACAAATGGCAAGGTTGAGTGGCTTGGGGAGGCTTTAGAGAGAAGAGATCAAGATGCACAGCCATGGCTTAACAAACAGCTTTATTTCTCTCAACGTTGGGTTTCTGTGCAAGCATTTTATTCTTCGAAAACCCCAAGATGTAGCCAGCTGCAGAACTGGCTACCTTCTGCTCCTCCTGACAACACAAGCAGCTGGCAGAGGTGCTGCCCCTTGGCCCCGTTGCTGGCTGGCCAGCACGAAAGGAAATGGGCACAGAACTGACAGAGGAGCTCTGCTCTTACAGTACTGAGGTGGCCAATGGATGATCACGGCAGCATCTCCAGTGGGAGTCAATGAGCTTTAAGAGACATTAAACCATAAATAAGTGGGAAAGCAAGAAAAGGATAGCCAGAGGTTGAGTAATTGCTTCAGCCCCATCAAGGCCATCACTTCTGTGTCAGATTTAGCCAGTTTGGATCATCCACCTCTAAGTTTGAATTCAAACTAGTGCTGCTGCCATGAATTGTATATTTCAATAACTTTGATACAGATGATTTTTATTGAGTTGTCCTCTTCTGGCTTTGCCCCACTGAGATCACTGTTAATTAGATCCTACATTACACCTAGTCTTTTATTGCTGTTAATGTTGCTGTCTATATTATCTAGATGGCTCCAAAGTGAGATCCTACTGAGGATTTAATAAGATGAGTGGTAGTTGAGAGGCAGACATTCATGTGCTGTAAAACATCTCCTGTGATACATTTCTTTAATAAGTGACCGTGGCACTCATAAAAGGGGGTGATGCAATTCACAGCCTAACCAGAGTTAACCAGTTCAGCTGCTTAGAACACTCTGTGCTTCTTCTGGAGCCTTAAAATACAGTGAGGAATGTAGCTGTTGTACACAGACTGCGGAACGTCTCCTGTGCAGGTGCCTCCAGTCACACAGGCTGTGGATGTAAGCATGCTTGGGAAAATGCTTGTGATTAACTCAGTTTTGATGCTACTGGACTGCAGAGCATGTCACAGCTCTATTCTTGGGAGGAGAAACTCCCTGCTGGCTCACTGCTGCTGGTGGAGTTGGTTCCCACATCCAGCTTGACTGGATTCTGCCAGATAGGTCTCAGGCTTGCCACCTTTGGGAACTGAGGAGCAGCTCAAGGTGTACTGCCAGGCTCCACTGGATAAAAGTGTGTGTGTGTGTGTTCATTTTTACAGGGGTTTTTGCATGTCTGGCCATGAGTGTCAGCGAGAAATTAAACCTTGGAAGAAAGCTTTGGTGACCGATGGAAGTTCTGACGCTTCCATAGTTGCATAGTTCCATCAGCGCAACCTCTCTTGTTTTCACAGGGAGCCCACGGCCCCCGTCCTCTTTGATAGAAATGGGTCTCTGGAGTTGCTCAGATGTAAGGACATTTCTTGTTCAAATCACTTTCAAAAGAGATCTTTTTAAAGGCTGAACTTGGTTCAAATCTCTTTGCTGCCTGCCTCTGCTGGCTGCGGTTTGTGCACAGCCTCCTGGAGCAAGCACTTGAAGCAGTTCCGCGGCAGGCTCTGTGCTGGAGGTGGCCTCGCTGTGAATAAAGCTGGACATCAGGAGGCTGGGTCCGGAGAGGCAGTGCCAGCCTCTCGACTGGTAAAGCTTGCCTTAGAAGTTCTTGAGTGGTATTTGTCTGCCTGTGTGTTTTTGGGCTGGCACTGTGTGTATTTCAGTGTAAATCAATAATGCCTTGCATGTTTATCTCTGATGAAAGCTTGCTATAAGTTTATATGCAAATTAAACCCAGCTCCCAGTGAGCTGCCAGTGCAGCCTTCAGGGTTGTCGAGGTCGTGCACTGCAGATCTTACCCATAGGAGTTCTTTCCTGATACCCAGACCAAACTTTTTCCCCCTTCATTTAATCTCCTTAGTATTAATATGGCAATTATCAGCCACTGAGATTGCTGCACATTCAAATCTTATGATTACAACGGGAAAGAAGCTTTTACCCTTAGTTTTGTGTTGCGTTAAACTGGAGATGAAAGAGAACTTCAATACTTTGTTCCTCACGAACAGCAATAAGAAGTAGAAACATTCCTTCAGGTCCTGTAGGTGCACAGGGAGGGCTGCAACCTGTTTTTCTATGACTCGCTTGTGCTCGGTGGTCCCCTGCATGCTGCAGGTACTTAAGAGTGCTGCCAACCCTTTTCTGGGTTTTTTTTTTTCCCCTCAGCAGACAAAGTCCTTTCAGTTTATGCACTACATATTTCAGTGATCTGCAGCATGTAGGGATTAAACTACAGTTTTCAACATGGCTTGTGAATGCCAAGTCTGGAAAAGAAAAGATCCTCTTTTGGGTCATAGGTTTTGATTATATCTTTCTAATTACTCACATCTAGTGAGATTACATCACTTATTCCACAGACATGACCAAAGTGCATGGCTCAGGATGTATGAGATAAACACTGAAGTGCAAACGCATAACTGCAGAGTAATGTCATGGCAGGCAAATCAGACTGAGACTTCCAGGCTGACCACAAGCAGATCTGAAGCAGAGGGGAAAAAAGCAATTTTTCCTCCATCTGCTTTGTATTAGGGATTGCATTTTACAGATGTCTCTGTGGGCATTGTGCTGCTCTTTCCCAGCACATGCACACAGAAGGTTCTTTGTTGGGATCATTCTGACTGGGACTAACTGCAGAACATTCCCTTAAGGATCAAAACCACATTGAAGATCCAATGGCTGTGGTTTTCCTCTTGAGTGCAGCCAGTTTCATGGTGCTGAACAGCCACCCTTCTTCTGCCCAGCCACGGACCTGCAGGTATCACATTCTTCTGGCTCTGCTGATGCTCAGCAAGACACATTTAGTCTTAGTTTGGTCATAATTGTCACCTGAGCTGTCAAAAGCGTGAGCTATGACTTAATGTGAGGACAGAGAAGGAAAAGCAGGTATGCCTCAGGACAATACAAGGTACCATCCATCAGCTGGTCAGTAGCATCACTCCTTGCTGGAAACAGCACTCTGGCTCCTGCAGAGTAAAATGCAGAGAAGGAAAAGGGGCCTCTGCTTTACACAGAGGAAAGACGTTGCCAGTCCATAGCTCTTCATGGCTGAGGTTTTCAGTCCCTGTCATTTTCTGTTGTGGTATGGGGCAGTTTGCTTTGTGTTTCAGCAAATTAGTGCACCTGCTGGAATATTGCCTCTGCAGCTCCTGCTGAGCCATTTTGAGTGCTCGCGATGCTGTCATTTGGATCAGAAAGGTGGCAGAATGGTGCTTTTCAGCTTGTAAACCTGCTGAAATGTACCACTGGATTTCAGGCACTGAGGGCATGCTCTCTGGGTAGTGGAGCTATAAAATACTGCAAATAAAAACTACTCAAACCTGAGTATTGATCGAAAGAAATACAAATGGTCTGTGTTTCAGGTGTGCTGATGATCTGTTGTTTGTAACTCAGCGTAAGATGTGCCAGCACTGAGCACCTCTTGCTTGGGAGGGTGGTAGTGCAGTTTGCCATTCCACAGGCCTGAGCAAAAGCAGTAGGGGATGACTTCTGCTGTCTCTGGCTGTATTCTCTTCAAATCATTGAGGTTCAGCTGGGATTGGTGCCCACTGAGAGGGGTGAAGAAACAATATTTGCACTTTAGTTAACTGTGTTAGACCAAAGCAGGCTCTTGTTCTGATGGAAAAGAGTGAAATCCAGCATGACTGAGGGTGCACAGCTGCTGACTTCTGTGAACTCCCTGGCACCTTGGGAGGGGAAGCAGCAGCCCATTGCAGTATGAAGAGTGTTGCTCAGCAGCTTGGAAAGGTTAGTGGTGTCTGCTGAGTATGCAATGCCACAGCTCTGTGTAAGGGGAAAATTGGTCATACCAGGAAGCATTTTGAAGCAATCAATAAATCAATACCTACAGATAATGTTGTGGGCGCTTTTTTTTTTTCCCCTGACATATCCATTCTTCAGTTAAAACAAAGGAGGAGGGAAAAGTTGTTACATTGCTTGAAGATTTAGAAGAAAGACCTGTCTATTAGAGACAAGAAGAAAAAAAAAAGTGAAACCAAGGAGAATCTTTGTGCTCCATGGTCTGTATTGTAGACTTTAGAAACAGATAAGTAACGTTATGGCACACAACCTGACTAAGCTGGGGCAGTCTGTCTTCCAGCCAACTTTTTATGGGCCAGATTCTGATCCATTTTTCCCCTATACTCCAAGTTACTGCTATGGCATCGTTAAGCACCATGTATCCTGGTTGTTCTGTAAATAGGAATGGCAGTTGTTCTGGCCAGAAGGCTGCTCTGCTTCCAGTTCTTGGTGCACTGGTGAGGTAGTAGGGCTGAAACAGAGGGTTTAGACCTGGCAAGTTGAAAGCAGACTTACTGGAAACTATCTTGTGTGCATTGTTCTGTTGCTAGGACAAGGTGCTATGGCAGCACTTCTAAAGCACAATCCTGGAGACCCCACACCTGAAAACATAGCACCCTGCACACCTGCTCTTCTCTCCATGGTATCAGTGCTCTGTTGGCAAGCAAAAGTTTGCTGTGTATAGCTAACATCGTGCTAAACAAGACAACAGCACTATCATAACTGTTTTGCAGTGTGCAAGAAGGAAATCCAAAGAGAAGGCAATCAATTAACTCACTTTGTCTGCTCTCCTCCTGCCAGAGCCTGACCAGCCACCAATATACAGGTCACTGCAAACAGTAAAATTAATGATGCTAACAAGATAATAGAAGTTCCTGGGTTTGTTTGTTCAAAGTAACTGCTTTCAGTTACAAAACGCAGCCAGCAGTTAGAAATAATGGGCACTATTAAAGCTTTGCTTCTGAGGGAGCCATTTCTGTGGCTCATGTACTAGAAGGGTGGGATTTGTGCTCAGTGAATTGGTCTAATGACACCAAATCAGCTCAGGTTAAACTGGCATCAGCACACCACACTCAGTAGACTCTGCCTAGTGCTCAGTGTATGTGGAGAAGAATGAAACTTGCCCTCTGAGCTAAATTCTTAACCATTTGGCCTTCAAACACTTCATAGGTGCAGCTGAAGGTGGAAAGCTGGTTCTGTTCCATCTTCCTGCTCTCCTGGTTTTGATTCAAAGAGAGCTGGGAATCTTTTCAAGTAAATGTTGTGGCAGGAGGTCTTGTGCTTTATTGGAGACACTTTGGCTTTGTTCCACCCGAAGAACTTTGTTGCTGGTGATTCTTGGCTGTTTGCTCTATAGTAGCATCCCAGTTGCTGTGTGTGCTCTGTAGATCTGGGTCTCAGATTTGGTCCTTTGGTTTATCTCTTTCTTACTGAAAATTCAGCATTGCCATTGTGCCAGGCAGCTTAATCCTGGCCAGGCACAAGAATTCTGGCATATGCTAAACTGTTGGCTGGATGTGCATCTGAAGAAGAAAGTGTTGCCTTTCTGGAACCGCTGGTAGAGCTGCATTTAACCTGTGCTCTGTGTGTGTTTTGTTTGTTTTCAAAGCAGGAGACACTTAAAACCTAGCTGGAAATGCACAGGAGTAACTAAAATACATTAACTGCCACTCTCAGTTTGTCACCAGGGGCAGTTGTGCCAGTGTCTCCACATGACGACTCCTCTGTCACAGGACACTGGTATGTGTGACAGGTGCCTGTTGACCAGCTTGTTGGCACATAGCAAAGGGCACCAACTCCAGAAAACTACTCATTCAAAAGCAGTTTCTTCCTTCACCTTTCAGTTCTCTTTGCTTTCTTCAGGAAGGCAAGCTGTGCTTGACTCCAACAGGTCACTGCAGGCCCTGTGCAGCTGTGACAACTACAACAATAGGAGCCATGGCAGCACTTGCCTAAACCAAACAATTGTGCATTAGACTTTAAAAAACCCAATGCTGTAATGAGTTCTATTGTGGCTCACAGCTTTTGCTTGAAGCAAAAGTCAGAAGACATTTTTCTAGTGCAAATGTTAACTTAAGCAGAACACAAAAGGTTATGTTCTGGTCTTGGTTGTGTTTTTTCAAATTTATTAGGGAAGATTAATTGTTCGAAGAACAAAAAAAAAAAAATCTAATAACCCCTGTAGTAGATAAAAGGAATCATGATAAACTCCTTGTCCAGATCAAGTGGTTTTACAGCCAATGGCCAATTTAGGTGCTTTCCCGCAATTAGCAACCACCCCCTGTGTTGACATTGTGAAATCTTTGCCAAGGTGGCTGCTCTGCTTCTGTAGCTTGAAGGAGCAGATCCAGAAACGTCAGGCACTGCTCTGGGTGCCCAGTGCTGGTAGTTGCTACCCCTGGGCAGTGCTTGCTGGCACTGCAGTTACTACAGCTGTCATTGTGCTCCTGGGAATAAAGTAATAGAACATTCTGTAGGAAGCCATGGAAGAGGTGAAGGGTAAGTCTCATTGTTCTGCTGCACAATATCAGGACTTTCCAGAAACCTTTATCCATCTTGAAAAATAACTAACAAGCAAGTTGTGACATTTGTTCAAGTTTGCCCTACTTACCCAAAGGCAAAGGGTCATGATCTTCTAAATTATTTAATTCCTGGAACACCTAACTGGATAAAGAAATTTTACATGGATAATGAAGCAGGATTCCATTATCTTTCTCACAGCACAAGCTGCAAATAAGGAACTAGAGGGTAAATGTTTCAAGCTGTCAGAAATTGCACTCAACTTACTTCTGAGTCTATTGAGACAGGCAGGTTTGGGCTGAAACTTTTTGCTACTGTCAAGACTAGTACCAATGCTGTGGCTATGAGTGCCTGAAAGAAACAAAGCTCTTTGCAGAGGGGGAGGTGTGATGCCACATGACTTAATGCAAACAGGCTCTCTGGAAACTCCCAGTGGGACTCAGTGCAGAAGGTGTATTTCTTGGCAGTAGCAGCAGGATGAATATTCCTCCTGAATCTGTCCCTCATGTAGCAACCTGGCAAGAGAAGTCTTACAGATGTTAAGATGCCCGGCAGAGGTGCTTGGGCACTGCAGAAATAGGAATAAATAGATCAATAGCAGGGGTTGTCACCTGGTCACTGAAGTGCAAGGATGCATCTTTCAGGGGGAAAAAAAATTAAAGTAATATCTTTAATAAAACGGAATCCAGGTTAAAAAAAAAAAAACAAACCAATCTTGAGATAGTGGTAAGTCCTCTTCCTAATCATTTACTTGCTGTCTAGTGTCTCCCCTAACTTACATATTAGCGTTCTAATTACCATAGAGTCTTCGCAGGCTGACCAACACTCGGAGCACTCGAGGAAAGCTCAGTGTGTGTTTGTCAGCTGCCAGCCCACAGCCATACAGCACAGTCCCAACATGCAGGAGAGGGGCATGGGTGAGGGGTGCGGGTCCCAGAGGAGCTTCCTCAGGCTGGGGTGGAAAGGAGTTATGCTTCTGGTGGCCTTTAGATTGTTGATTTAACGGGAAATACACTGGCAAGAACAAGGCAAGGAGAGCATGACTGTGATCTGTGCAGCTGCTTGTGTGTGTTTGCTGCCCGGTGGTGGCACAGGAGCATCTCTGGCATACTGCTGCCTTAAGGCCTGTAAACACCTAATTACTGTCAAAATGTAACTGCTCCTTTACTGGGAAATACACTGGGCTTTGATCCCTGCAGGACAGGATCTACAGGTCTGCTGGGACAAGAACTTCCTGGCTTGCTCAGTGTGGTGACATGCAAAGATAAGAGGCATTCTAGAAGCAGTTCTGGATGCTAGCATGAAATGCCTTTACTTACTCTCATGTTTTAAAAATCATAGCATAGGGGTGGGGAGTGGAAATAGTCATATCTGTAGCACAGAGAAAGGATTCCTCATAAAATCAAGCTGTGTAATTTAGTTTTCAGTCACTGGGGTGCAAGGCGTTCTTCTAGGACCAGTAACTTTCCAGTTGTCTGTGTGCAGGTGCACCTTGGGTCATGCACCATCTTTTTGGTTTGCTCAGGCCATTTTGCTCTACTGTGCAGGAATCTTATCTAAAGCAAGAAGCTGCTTTTGTCTGTGTGGGTGTCTTTTCGTTTTAGATGTACTTGACTGTCGATGTCATAGAGCTTAACAAGCCACTGCTGATTTACAGCACTAGGGGGTTCCAGGGTTGTGCAGCCAGATGAACTTTATTTACAATATCTTTCTGTCCTTGGTTTTTTGTTCAGTCTCAAAGACTGCCTCTGCCAGTGCAACCTCCTCCTGGTCAAGGATCAGCCAAAAGCTGGGGTTTACAGTTGAACTTCAGCATCATGCGAACAGGAATCTTAATTTCCTGTATAGCTGTGCTGAACCAGATGATACCTGTGCAGCTGAGTTGTCTTGTCAGAGCCCAGCAGCCAGCATGTAGTCCAACACTTGTGATTTTAAGCAAACTCACAAATACTGATTATCTTTAAATTGTTGCAATAGCTGCAAATCTATTGCAACAATTGATGAATTAATTAAAAAAAAATCATAAATTCCTCATTTATTGGAGTTTTTCATAATGAGATTTCTGAGTGATCTTGACTAGCTTGCCAGAAGTAGTAGAGGAGACTCGTATTACTCTATGATTCAAGAGAAGATTGTAAACATTTTATGAAGGGGTTCTGGAAGCTGCCAGGGAAAATAAAATCATCTGAAGTATTTTGCTAGTCTGCTGCTTTTGCTGTTGCAAGTCTGTCGTACGATGAAAGGGACAATTCGGAGTAGGAGCAAAGGGGTGGATTTCCACAAGTGTTTTGCTTCTGAATCAAGCACACTGAACAACTCTACCAAGGGCATCACTTCCCTTCCCTCTGAGATGGAGCTTCTACTTTCTGCAATTCTAGTTTTGGTTTGGGTTTTTTGTGTGTTTTAGGGGTTTTGTTTGTCTGATTCAAATAACAAGAGGCCAGAGCTACAAGAGCCTTTCATGTTTTCAGTGAAATGCAAGTGTGAGTCACCCTGAGCGTTTCTCTGTCTCAGGAGTTGAAGACTCTTGAGGGAAAAGCAAAAAATCTCAGGAGCCAACAATAAACACATCTGAAAATGCCTTGAGGATTAGCTCAGTCTCTGTATCTCCTGACATAAAATGTGTTGAGCTGATGGTGATGTTGTTCTGCTCTAACAGCTGGCAATATAAGATGGTGGCAGGCTGGCTTTGGAACCTGCCTTATGTTCTACTGACTTAGTTTGTCTGCATTGGGGTGTCCTTCCCTCTCTTGGCAGGCATAGTGATGTTCATCCCTGCAGGAACCCCTGGGTTGCCACCACCTGTGGGCACACAGGTGAGAGACACAAGAGCATGGCAGCCTTGCAGTACCTGAGCAGAGAGAGAGTCCTGTATGTCTGTCCTGTAAGAGAACAGCACATCTCCAAGTGGAGACAGTCAGCTTTGGTGGTTGGGTTTGGTTTTGGTAGTTGCACCCCCCCCACCCACCCCCCCCCCAGAACATGTCTTTTCCTGATACCAGTTCAGGTTGAAGTCTGCTAGCAGCCTGCCTGTAACAGCAGCAGCTCAGGGACCTTGTCAAATGCTGGCAGCAGGGCCAAGACGTGCCCCTGGATGTGAAGTGGTCTGCAGTTTGTGATGCAATAGCAACTTCCCCAGTGCAGGGGGGATGCTGCAGGGTCATTATCTGGATGATATCCTGATTACTGTAAAACCTGAAAGTCACTTTTGAGGCCTATCTCACTTTCAGTTCATCGTCTGAAGGAGTTTTTTCTGATTAACCAAGAAACTCTTTCTAATCCCTTCTTCCAATTTTAACTTCCTGGTATTCATCTGTAGATAAGGCTGTAGCTGATTCATCTCAGCCCAGGAAAACACCTGTCACATATGCATCTCATAGCAGAAAATGCTTTCAGCTAAGCTACCTTGCACGCTTTGCTCCCTGTTTAGCATGGTCATGTCCTAAAATGGCACCTTGACTTCTGGTAGCTGGGAGAAAACACTGAATCAGGTTGTAGCTAAACACTACAGAGCAGATGTTGCACCAAGGATTTCCCCCGAGGAACCCCACTAGAAGTGACTGTTAAGATATATTAAAACAGTAACAACAACAGAGACACTACCCATTCACCTTCAGAGCAACACCCCCCCCACCCCCCCCACGCCCCCCCCCCCCCCCCCCCCCCCCCCCAAACCCAGCCACCTAGTGGGCCCAGGGGACCTTGGGGAGTAAGCCCTGAGTTTATTTAACTTTTCTGGACATGTGGCAGCACCTTTAGAAACACAGTGGTTCTGCATCAGGCACTGCATTTCCAGCTGTGTGGTAAAGGTGTGGTAAGGCTTCTAGGTGTGTGTCCGTGCTTCACCAGGAGGTTGCATTGGTACAGGCTTGCAGCCCAGCTGTGGCAGTCAGCCCTACACAAACAGGGCAGAATGAGCTGAGCTGCCATGCTGTGCAGCTCCAGAGACCCTGCCAGTTTCCTTGGAAGTCAGAATGCTAGGAAATTTTAAGTAACTAAAGATCCATAAGTGAAGCCCATACTAGTTGCCAGAGTATCATAATTAGGTCCATTACTTTTTCAGGCATGGAGGAACAGATTTGTAAGCCTCAGTAAATGAAAGTGGAGTAATGTTTTCATCTGACCACTGATGGTTCCGAACAGATGTTAGTGTGTTCTGTCAGCTAGTCTTACCCTTACAATTGCTTGAAAATGGTGCCACGTTTTTATTCCTGTGACTTGCTTTAAAGAGATTAAAATATGAGTCAGTCTCTTTTCAAAATCATCATATTCCTATGAAGTGATCCCAGTTTGCTATCAAAGGAAAAAGTGCTTTAAATCAGTCTTTTTGTTTGAGCTTCAAACATGACTTGTACTTGTCCTACACAGCCTGTGAAAAAACACCAATTAAATGTGCTGCTCTGCAGGGCTCAGGAATTGATTTTAGTGTTTTCCAGCTACCTCACGTAAGCAGAGCACTCCAGCAAACAAGGCAGGGTTTGCTATGCACTTCTAGAGCTGCCTCATGAGTGATAGAAGAAATATTAAGATTGCTGAAAAGATCTCTAGCTGCAAGAAAAGGTTTTTGTGTAAGTGAAAGGGCTTCAGTCCTTTTGGATGCCAAGGAAGAAGCATAAGAGTGAATAAGATTGACTTTCAGAGCTCGGATGGAACCCTGGCATCAGCAAGCCTACAGACAGTTGATAATAGGGGTTTGCTCCCAAGAGGACAAAGGAACTTTTGTTTGGTCCAGGTGATGCCTGGCTTGTGTGGATTCCCTGAGCAGGCAAAGAAAGCAGAAAGGTCTTTAGACCTTTGGAAGCTCTTTTGGACACTCCAAAACCCGAGTGAGAGATTGAGGATCAAATGAGGCCATATGAACAGCTTTTTGGTATCCACTGACGCTGCCGTCAGACCTTCTGAGCAGGCAGCTGGTGGCACTTGTGCCTCCCCACTTGGCACGTTCTCTCCACTGAACAGGAACAGAGGTAGAGACAGCAGCAGCTGCCAGCCGAGGTGACCGCGATGCTTCCCTTTGCTCCGAGGAGCCTGGAGCTGGCATTGTGGCTGCCCCCAGGATTCCTGCAGATAGGTAAGAGATGTTTTCATATTTCCCAGGTGTGCCACCCTGGCACAGTTGTCTTTTCAAGACCAATCTCTTCAAAGGTCAAGCCATCTTGCTTCGGGGTACCTGCCGTGCAGCACTGCGTGTGTGTGCAGCACTGCGTGTGTGCCGGGCGGCAGCAGCGTGTAGCTGTGGTGCAGGCAGTCACAGTGAGCGCTGCGCCCCTCAGGGGTATCCAAACCACGCCCCTTTGTAGCTCGGCTGTGACTTGAGCCTCTCCTGGGTTAGGATTCCTTCACAAAACAGGAGCTAGCCACAGACCTTTGGTGTTTTCTCGTTCTCATTCCACCCCATCAGCAAGAATGAGCAGATGTGTGAGCCCACAAAGCTTCGGTTTGCAAGGTAAAGTAGTGAGCAGAGAAGCACCAACGCACATTTTTTCTAGGATCAAGTTTCCTTGTGATCAGTTCTCTTTTGTGGGCTGTCAGCCAATTATTTGACCAGTTTCTTTTCTTAATGCTGGTATAAAAAGTGACATCTTCAGAGAGGAGAAAAGAACAGAATTCCTTTGTATCAAGCAATGTCGTGTTTAATTCATGGCTGATGTTTCCCTTAGCTATGAAAGCTCTGTCTCTGTAGGAATAAAGAATGGTGGGATGGTGCCATCTGCTACTGCTTCCTGGTAAGGAATGTTGTACACAGGTTTCATGTATCAGTTGAAGTAGGAAAATAAATATCTTCAATTTTCATTTAGAGCTGATCTCTTTTATCCACAATGTGATGAACATTTCAAGCAGCTTTCCAGTTGGGGATATTTTCCTAAATTATTTCAGTTGCATCTTCTGAAGTCCTGATTTAACACAGACCCAGCCAAAGAGATCAAGGAAATGTACAGAAATAGTGTACAGAAATAGTTTCCATAGTGAATGTGCTCTGCAGGGGATAGTTTTTGTTGGTTTGATTTCAATTAACCACACCTCGGCTGCAAATATTCGCAATGAAAACCTGATAAAGCTTATTTGGGTTTGATTTGCGTTACCATTGCAGAACTAGGAACAAAGGAATAAGCAGGCATGAAGGGATGAGGAACTGTCCTGGATGTATGAGGGATCACTTCCAGGGCTTTGAGCTGCCTGAGATTTGTGAGCTGGCCTGGTGAAGGTTTTACAGATGCTGGAACTGAGACAGATGCAAAAGGAGATCATCCTACCCTTTCCTGCAGTCGAACAGTTACAGTGCTGGGAGGGAACCTTCCTTAACATCGTATTCCTGAAGATCGCTTTGACCATTTCATGTCACACATCATATCTAAACACACAGGCAATTTGGGATGGAAGCAAAAAGGGGGGAAATCTGGGAGGCTTTAGCCTCGCTGGCCTTTGTGGCTCAGACAGCCACCTCTGGCTGAAACGCAGTGGTGTGAGGATTGCAAAGTGCCCTGGGTAAAGCCCAGACTGGTCAGTGCAAAACTCTCCTGCGTTTTGCTAGAGTAGGTTTCTCCAGCACTCCCACAGTGTTACCTGGCACAGCTGGCACATTTCACCTTTGTGCCCTTTGTAATCCGAATGAAGAAGTGTTTACTGTGCATCTAAACCCGAGCTGTTGTGAGGAGGATGGAGTGGCTGAACACCAGGTGGGATTTGCTGTCTTTGTTGTTGCTGACATTTCCCCCCAAGACCTGGTTAGAGCACTGGCAGTTAATTTCTACTCTGTGCAGCTCTTCCCAGACTGGCTGTCCTCACACAATTACCTTGTTTGCTTTACAGTTTGTTTGTTTTGTTTTTTTTTTTACCTCAAAAGGCTCTAGATTGCTAGATTTATAGTGCAGGACAAGAAGTAACAGGAGTCATCTGTGTGGCTGCTTCCGTCTGCACCATCAGAGTTCAGCTGAGAAGCAGGGTTGCTGACACTGACTGCAGGGGAGATACTCTGTGGTGCCAGTGTGGAGAAAGGGAGAACGTGCAGTGGAAACAAAGGGACTACTTGAGATCTGGAGCAGCAGCAGTTTGTTCCTTTCTAGTAGGTCTGTTTAGCTTTGTGTTGAGAAGTTAAATGAGAATTTTTACAGCTGGTTTTGAACCTCTAAGCTTCTGTCTTCCATGCTGTTTAAAGGCTCTTGGCTGTGACCAAAACCACCTAGCTCTGCATTTAGCCTTGCTGACTTCTGCAGCTGTGTTTTAACATGTTCAAGATGAGACTTTCATTATGGAGCCTTGAAAACTGTTAGTTCTTAACAAGAATGCAATACTAGTATCTGTAGCAACAGCTAGAGTATGGGCACTGTGGATTGCTGCAGAGCAGGGTTGAACACACAGCGTCTCGGGGCGGTCGCCATGCCTGCCCTCCCTCTGCAAACATTTGTGCTTTTCAATTGGCACTCAAGGACAAGTCTAAACAGTGAACCAACCATTTTTATCTATATTTTACTGCTTCTAACCTGATTTGGTGGTGTGATATTTAATAAGCAGCAGCGCTTTGTATTTCCTGGCCTGGGCCTGTTGGAACTGTGTGTGTTGGCCTGTTAGGCTGTTGTAATGTGAAGGGAAATGTAACCCAGGGTGATGCATCAGCTCAGATCTCTCACTTCTGCTAGGGCTGGGAGAGGAGGGCAATGAAACACGATACTTAACAATGGTCACATGAGGAATGTGTTACAGATATTACCCAATGCTCATCAGAAATGCTCTCTCCTTTCCATAGAGACT